>CM022952.1:76439219-76706323 GCA_012931725.1 Litsea cubeba | reverse complement strand
AGTGATTGTCATAAGGGTACAGAGGGCCTGCTTGGTTGTTGAAAGAAAATATCTACAGTGCAATTTGATCAATTCCTATCTACTATTTTCTCCACCTTTCGTCCATCCAAACGGATCCCTAGGAATTGAATTCCATGGAAAGGAATTATTGTATTCTAGTCATGATTTCTCCCATATTGGATTTCTTAATTTCTCTGTTGAATATTCTCCAAATCACTCATAATAAAAAAGGAAAAAATAAATTTTTTTTTACTTTAATCATCGATGGTTCACCAACCATCTTAACATATCATGTTGGCATATTGAGTGTTATTTCATTAAAATGTAGACTTAGAGCATGCTGAGTATTACTTCCAGTCAAAGGTAGACTCATAGTCATTTAACTTAACTTTTGAATATAAATATGACCCTTCGATCTTCCCTTGTTTTAATTTTTTTTATTGTATGCACTTCGAATCTCACACACAACATATATAGGAAAATGACAAAAAAGAACTCTAATTGCTCTCAATCTAAAGATAAATATAGAGACCAACTAAAAAGTTAAGCTAATTCGAAGCGGAGAAGCAAAGCATATACCAAAATCCAATGACATTCTAGAGGAAGGATTCAAGTGGAACTTTTCTCTATTTAAAATATAAATCATTCAAAATAAATTTTCACTAATTTTGTTAGGATATATTCACTCCAATAAAAAAATTGTCACACTATAAAGTTGAGCATATAATTAATAATATATGATTTTACCATATAATTGATGCTATATAAATTATAAAAGTTTTATATTTCAATCTTCTGCTTTCTATGTGCTAAATTATGATTGTAGGGCAAATTTTTACAAGTGAAACGTTTGTCACATCTTGCATTAAGAAGAGAACATTTACTGTGATCGACTTAGATTTTTAAAGGGATTTTGCATATTACAGCTGTTCTTTGACCTGCATTTGCGCCCATAACAATCAAAGTTTTAATATTTCTTGTTGAAGGTATTCATACAACAAACGTGTATATCTATAATATTGCATAGGACTACATGCGAATATTGCATGGCCTTGGACTATTATATCAAGAACTATTTTAAAAATATTTAAATTTCAACTGTTGAGGGCAAATGTTAGATCTTAGGTAGATGCATATTGGGAGAAAATTCCTTTTTTTTTTTTCTAACCAGTGGACTCGACTGGAAAGTTTGGAAAGTTCAGATTCCTTCACCATTGGCTCCTTGTGAAAGAGAAAGGGGAAAGCTCATGGTAGGTGCTTGTTTCGTCAGTGCTAGAAAAAGACAACAAGAGTCGGTAGGGCATAGAGAAACTCTGTAGTCAAAGATCAACTTTCTATAAAATTTCATAAAGAGACAACATTAACTACAATGCAATATTTATCTTTCACTACAGGTTCTTGCAGACTCTACTTTGGTTACTTCTCCACCTAAGGCTGCGCATGGCCTTAAAGTGTTGATTTTGATTAAAGAAAAGTAAATGATGGATTGTTAATCATACTATTTGATTAGATTTTTAAAAATCAAGATTCTAAGAAATGATTGAAAATAGTGAAGATTAAATATAAATGAGTAAAAGTCTTATGAACTACAGAGAGAATAAACTAAAATCAAGTTAATCAAAAGATGAAACGACTATCGGACTAGAAATTTATACAGCCCAAAGGGTTGGAACCCTCCTTTAACGAAAGAAAAAAAAATTTGTACTGTTATGGAGAAAAAAAACTATGCATTTAATTTGGACTGCAAATGGTGCCCCTCATTAAATAAAAAATAGTTTTAATTAACTATTGATAAGTAATACTTTAGTCCTGCTTTTTTTTTTTCCTTTAATTCAGTTGTTGATATTACTTTATTTGAAGAAAAGCTCAGGCAAAAAGTATGTAAATAAGGCGGGACTACGACTTGAATTGTATAATTTGATTTAGACATGTTTCCTATATCTAGCCTACACAAAATGGGTTTGAACAGTTTTGATAGGTATTGTTGGCCCTGTTGAGTCCACCGGCTTATTGCTATGGAATCATTTTGATTCTCATCCGAACTATTTTCATTGTGAGATTTCACATTCTATAAGTTTGTCGGTAAAAGAACTCATGGAGTTCGACCGTAACAAAATTGGGACAAGACTTCGTGGTAGGCCCAGCTCACAAGTTCAATCCATAAGTCAGCCTATCCACCATATGCCAACCCATAAATCATACATAGTAACATCCTTGTCATGCATAATGTAATCATTCTATGCATTATGCCCACTGGCGGACCTACATACAAGCTTCTGGGGCAGTCGCTAGGTCTACTTTGAAAATTCAAATGAAAATTCTGAATTTGCCTCCAAACCTGATATAAAAATCATACATAGTTGGTGAACCCAATCATTTCAATATTTTCATAATAGGACATGCATGCATATCTAGTCAACTAATCCAGTACTATCGCTGCATGAAATTTAGTTCAATTGTTATCTTCTTGATTGATATTGTAATATGGACGGCCGGGATGTTAGCCAAACTGAGCTCAGGGTCTAGATTTGTCCAAACCTATCAGGAACAATTCGAATGCTTGGCTGAGTTGAAGGTTGGTCTCACAAGGCATTAATAGTAAATTTCGCCCAAGGACTCGATGACAAGATTGGACAAGAGGCATGATGTTTGACCTTTCACATCACACGAGGTCATGTAGCCAGCCAGACACTAAGAAGAAAAAGCTAATTCGACTGCGAAGGTTGAATTGACCCTCATCGGGTCCAATACACAAAGAGGTTCTATTTTGGTAATGAGGTTAACTTCTAACTCCAAATTCTCAGTTGACGCATGTTAATAGGATGAAACAATATCTTCCTGTTTTAATGTGAAACAAGAGATGATACAATCATCCAACCAACCTTCCCATAACAGGCATGCACATCTATTCAACTCATTTAGTATATTAAACTCATCCAACCAACCTTTCCATAATTGTTATCTTGATTGATATTTGTAATAAGTGATGATTGCTACTATTATAAGCATGTAGTTTGAGATGAATAACAAGGAATTGAATATTTTCACTCTTATGTAAAATTTACTTCCCTCTCACCTGTGGGCTTGATAGGGTCCGAGATCCTCTGTCACTTTGATGATGGTGATGATGATAGGTTTTCCAGTGAACCCGCATCTTAACTATCTCAAATCCTTTGACATCGAAGCTTAGGTCTTTCATGAGTTTCATCTTCCCGTCTGCCCAGTGGACTCTCATAGGCAAAACAATCAATAATATAGCTCTAGGAATCTTAAATATTTTTTTTAAGCTCTGGTATTTACTCACTCAACTGCACACTCACTATTCAAGTCCCTGCTCAATGGACACACAAATGGATCGCATGCGTTAATAGGGAGATGCCTCGTCACTGTGCTACTAGTAGATTGGTGCCCATAATATCTACTTATTTTTAATATTTTAAATATAAAATAACAACTCTTTTATAATTATCAACATTAAGGATATTATATTAGAAAAACTGAATTTTATAGAGAAAAAACCCTTTTAAATCTGTATACAACGGCACGGGACCATTTTAAATTGACGAGTGAGGGGCTCTCACCAATTACCCTCTTACAAATATAAAAAAGTAGGTATCACAAAAGGTAGCAGCGAGCACTACATGCCAAAATACCTAGTGAGGCTTAGCTTATGACCCATCCGAGTAAGCCATAAAATGGGAACCCTTCCTGACAGTCACTGATCCCGTGTTTAGTATCCATCCAAATGGACTAGACCGCTTAATCGACTTGAGCTCATTTTGGATAGTAAAGATTTATCAACCATTGATTAGAATGATAATTTGAGACTCCGCCACCACATATTAGTAGGTATCCCCCGTCCCAAGTGAAGCCCCAAGTGGTCCCCACAAGAAAGTTTGTTCCCCATCCTCGACAAACGGCAGGGGGCATAAAATAAAAGTATAAAATCTATGAATTATATGGGGCATAAAATGAAAGGATATTATCCGCAAAGTTGCCCTTAGACTTGACATTCATTACTGAGCAGTCGAATCTTAAGTATTTTCAATGGAGTTGTCCATGCAATATCTTAGAGCCGTGATATATTGCATATAATATATTATGCGATATCCTGGGCGATGCGATATCACACTATTCTTGTACAATAGCTTTAAGAGAAATATTTAAACTTCTATTTTTTTTTTATTTTTTTACAAGCGTATGATATAATGACAGTCATTTAGTCAAAATCTTAAGCTTGTTTGGATGTATGGTGAATTGAAGTATAGTGAGGTGAAACAGAAAATCAAAAGAGAATAAAATATAAAATATTATGATGATATTTTATTTTTAATTATTTGGTATGAAATTTTTTTGACTTTTTTATATAGAAGAGTGGAGTTTTTTTTTGTTTTTTAGTTGAGAACGAAAGTTGTCTTTCTTTTCTTACTTTTTTTGAAATTTTTTTAATTATGTACTTTTGATACCGCGGCTTGTATTTTCTTATTTGAATTCACTTTACTAATTAATTGCCAAACACCCGCATGAAAGTATAAAACCCACCAGAGGGCAGTTTTGTCATACAAAAGGATCTACTCTATAAAGCCCGCCAACCCAGAATCTGGATCTTGCCTTTCTCCAGATCTCCCTCCCCACTTCTCCTTCCTTCCTTCCTTCCTCTCTCTTCTACTTCCATTTCAATGGCTGCTGCTTCTTCTCCCAACTCTCTTCTCCAAAACCCTAACTTTCAATCCAAATCTTCTTTTCTCAAAAACCCCAACTCCAATCCTGAATCTCTCCCCACACCATCTCCAAAAAATCCCTCTCCATCTCCTGCACAGCCCTCTCTTCACCATCTCCTCCCCTCGTCGCCAAACCCCACCAAGACCGCCTCTTCAACTTCGCCGCCGGACCGGCCACGTTGCCGGAGACCGTGATCCTCAAGGCGCAGTCGGAGCTTTTCAACTGGCGCGGATCCGGCATGAGCATCATGGAGATGAGCCACCGAGGTAAGGAGTTCCTCTCTGTAATACAAAAGGCCGAATCGGATCTCCGGGAACTTCTCAAAATTCCCGACGATTATGAGGTCCTCTTCCTTCAAGGCGGCGCCACCACCCAATTCGCCTCGATCCCTTTAAACCTCTGCAACCCCGGTGATCCTGTCGATTATGTGGTTACTGGGTCGTGGGGTGATAAGGCCTTCAAGGAAGCGCAGAAATACTGCAAACCCAATCCCATCTGGACTGGAAAGTCCGAGAAATACACAAAGATCCCGTCTTTTGATGCTCTTGAGCAAAACCCAGATGCCAAATACCTTCATATTTGTGCTAACGAGACCATTCATGGAGTTGAATTCAAGAATTATCCGGTTCCCAAGGGGAAAGATACAATTTTAATTGCGGATATGTCGTCCAATTTCTGTTCTAAGCCGGTGGATGTGTCGAAGTTCGGAATAATCTACGCTGGGGCGCAGAAGAATGTGGGTCCGTCGGGAGTGACGATTGTGATTATCAAGAAAGACCTGATCGGGCGTGCGCAGGCCATCACGCCAGTGATGCTCGATTACAAGATACAAGCAGAGAACAAATCGCTCTACAATACCCCACCTTGTTTTGCTATTTATATGTGTGGGTTGGTTTTTGAGCATCTGTTGGAACAGGGTGGATTGGAGGAGATTGAAAAGAAGAATATGAAGAAGGCAGGAATTCTGTATGATGCAATTGATGGGAGTGGTGGTTTTTACAGATGCCCAGTTGAGAAATCTGTGAGGTCTCTGATGAATGTCCCATTTACGCTCGAAAGGTCGGATCTTGAGGCAGAATTCATCAAGGAAGCTGCAAAGGAGGGCATGGTTCAGCTCAAGGGCCACCGATCGGTGGGCGGTGTCCGTGCCTCAATTTACAATGCAATGCCATTGGATGGTGTTGAGAAGTTGGTCTCTTTCATGAAGAGTTTTCAGGCAAAGCACGTTTGATTCAGGCAGTTTTGAAAACTTTGTTAAGCAGTAGGTTTGCTTCAATGGAACTTTTGTGTTTTAACTAGGTTGGATTGTATTTGTGTCCTATGAAAACAATAAAGGTTATTAAGATGTTTTTGGGTTGAGTTAGAAGGTTATTAAGATGTTTACTCATTCAAGTTTTCATTTGCTTGTAATTTCTAAAATCCCCTGTTCTACCGAAATTGTTGCCGTCGTTGCTCTTCTACTGTTTCCAACCTTCCAAGTTAGTCTCAGCGTCAAACTCCTCACCTTGTGTGAGCCCTGTCCTTGAGATCGTAGACTGGTGAGAACACTAGGTAAATTTACCTACTTCCAGCTTGTTTTGTCCTATATCCTTTTTGCTTTGACTAGTGAGTTAAGCTGGTATTTGGTGTTTATGGTTTGCTATGTTGGTCTTTGAGATTTGATCTGATGTGGTTTTCCTAAATTTTTCCAGTTTACCAATCGCCTTTTGTCATCACTTTTTCCTAAATGTGGAAAAGCTACCTACCCCACAATGCCTGCCAAATGGTCCCATTTTCTTTTCAGTTGACAAGTGCCCTATTGGGATATCTCATATTCTCATGTGTCTCACAGAAGGTACTCTCCAGCTAGGCTTTTTTTTATTAACAGAAGTTACCATTAGGGGGAGAAAAAGAAGAGGAAGGTGCTTGCCGTCATTCTGCATGGTAGTTGGGCAACATCTGCATTGGGCTCCTCATGCCAAGGTCCGAATCATTGGAAATGGATAGTTGGGGCTATGCTTAGCAGCATCTAACAATTATAATTAAGATCCACTCCACTGGCCAATACACATCTCACTCATATAGCATGTACAGTTGGATTTATTATTTAGTTCGACGGATGATTGTTTGGGTGGGACCCACAGTTCATTTCACAAAACCTCTCAAAAGGTACTTTATGCCCAAGTTATAGGTATTTTTTTCATACATTTTGCATCCCCATATACAGCCATTGACTCTTTCCTGCTCTGCGTGGCTGTTTGGACTGGTGAGGGGCACAGGAAACAAAATGTGTGAGACGTGACCTCACACCTTCACCTATCATATCTCCTGTCTTCTTCAGATCAGAGGAAAGAAGAAAATGGTTTAACTTCTCCCGTCTGTGGATGAATCTATATACATGGCTATAAGTCCGGATCGTGAACAGGTCAACATGCGCTAGTCAACCACTTCGTACATCTTTATTTTCACTTGAAAATTCAGCATTGAATTGCCATCAATTGTGTTTGCTTGGCTTCCAAGAAAAGGTGCCGAGATGAACGGTTCATGATTAGTTATAGGGTTTTTCTTATTGTCAAACAATGTATTTAAATGAGTTTTGTATGGTTGTTTAACAGGTTCACATCAGTTTAAACTCTGGGGACTTGGTTCCTTGAAGAGGGTTTTGAAACCCTAGAATGCCAATTGGATTGAGGCCAATTTGGATGTGGATCAAGCCATCCATCACGGCTGATTCTCAATAATTTCATTCAGCACAAAACGATTTCATCTTGATGCTGGTTCAAGATCTGAGTGTAGTTAATATTCTGTTGGAAGACCGATGTTCTAGCATGCTGATGCAGATGTCTAGACCCTGAAGCAAGGTCAAGAACCATCCAGCTTCTGGGTGGGTACAGACTTGTTTATAAGTAGCCTTAAAATAAGATGATTGTAGGTGCAGAAAATAATGACCCACAATAAGAGGGTGCCTTACAGGACTTATCCGAGAAGATGATGGTGTCTGGAATGTCTGGATGTCGTCCGGAAGCCTAAAAGAGAGTAGCAAACGGTCAGAGGACCCTGGCCTGAGCGGCGCAAGGCTCTCCGATGCCAAAGTCAGTGTGGGAACTGGAACAATGGAAGGAGAGGGAGAAGAGAGACAGAGTAAGGGCTCTGTGAATGAGATTATGCGTACCTTGCATGGTGCATGGGGTTCTATTTATAGAGGTTTGGATCGTATCTTTCAGAGGATATTTTGGTGTGGGTCCATGATTTGACTGGGAAGTCATGATCAGCCCACAAAGTAATAAATGCAGTCTAATCCGGCCCACTCAGCATTTAATGCCAGTCGGGTCAGCCCACATTGCATTAAATGCGTGTCTTGTTGGGCCAGATTGTGTTGGGCGCCTTTGGCGGTTGGAGTACCAGCGGATCTGCCATCGGGCCTTGCCCTGATGTGTCCTCAGCCGCTGGATGCTGCCATGTCAGCGATCTGATGAAGATAGCGGGCGGCTAGATGTCGTGTCTGTCCCACTAGCTCGTGACCCTATCTCTCCACGTGCCTGATGACGTGGGGGATGAGGGGCGCAAGTGAAGGTTCTTTCTTGCTTCGGCTACTGTCCTGGCTTCTTCAGCCGAGGTGAATTCAGCCGAGGTAGGGCTCTCTGCGGAGATGGCATCCGGGGTGGCCCTGCCGAGGTGGACTCTTTGCCGAGATGATGCCCGAGGTGGTCCAGTTCGGCGCTAAGGGCCCGGAGCTGCCTGACTTCGGCCGAACCTCCTGTCCTGGTAGCCGAGGTGGGATTGGTGCCACGTAGATGGCACGCGGATGGCACGTGAGAATGCTTAGCCCCATCTGATGGCTGTGATTAGCTTAATCCTGTAGCTCTGGAAATCTCCCCACACAATTGCCCCCTAGCTTCTGAGCTCGCGTAGAACGTCAGTGTCGTGAGGTCGGGAGCTATGTGCCGGGTCTATCTGTAGGAGAGCCTCTTTCGGCCCTGACTCGCTGTCGCTTTGGATGTTCGAGGTAATAAATGGCGTCCCCTATTCAATGCTGAGGACAGTTCGACGGCTCCACGCGTCATCTCCTGGCTGGTTGTCTGTCTCCTCGAGGTCGTACGCGCCGTCTCGTCAGGGGCGCAATCAATTTTCGAAATGATTTGCGCGCCGTTTCGTCAGGGGCGTACTCAATTTTTGAAATGATTCGCGCGAAATCCCAGGGGGGCGCCCCTTGGCACGCCCAATGAGGGCTTCTGGAAAGGGGGCCTCTCTGCTATATATAGGGCAGTCGAGGTCTGCTTTACCCTTCGTTTGCGATTCTGAATCAGAGGCGAGCATCAGAGGTGGGCAAGCTACTGTGAGGGAGCTTCATCTGAGGAGTGGTGCGCTGCTGAAGTTGAGTCTCTTTGCTGCCCAGCATCTTCGTTCTGCTTCCGTAAGTTCCTTCTGCCTTGCCTCTTCTTCTGCGGGTTTCTCTGCTTTTAGACTGGGATAGGAATGGGGATTTATAGCCACTGGTTAGAGGGCGAGGCAGCGATCGAGGGTTTCAGGTTAGCCTTTAGGATCCCTGCTGATGTCCAAGTCAGGGGTGCTGAACCCCTTGGCTACAACCCTCGTGACTTTTCGGGAGGCTGGATGCCTTTTCCGCTAGTGGCTGTGGTAGAAGGCGGGGTCCGATTTCCCCTTCACCCACTTCTCAGGAGGTGCCTTAGTCAGTGGCGTCTCTGCCCCTGCCAACTGCTGCCGAATGCTTTCAAGATCGTGATGGGCACGGTCAAGTTGAATGAGGTCCTGGGCACCGACTTCGGCGTCTTCGACCTTGAGGACGTCTATGACATATGCAAGTCCGGGGATTCTTATTATCTCCGGGCTAAGTCAGGCCGGGACGGCTTCGTCCGATACTTGGAGGATTCGAGCAAGTATGCTGGGGACGATCTTCTGTACGTCTCGGGGAACTGGGAGTTTGGGGAGGCCGACACCGATAGAGGCTACCAGGTCCCTCGCCACTTCGGTACCATTCCAAGTAAACACCCTTCGTGTCTTTTCCTTTTTTCATAAGTTTCTTCTTTGTTCTGCCACGCTTATGCTTCTGATTTTTGCAGCTTTGAAGGAGAGGAAGCGGGCTGCCAGATACATCTGGAAGAGGAACGAGGCCTGGCTCCGCCTGGTGAAGCGATACAGCGGTCATGACGGCAGGGCGGCCTGGTCGCTGCTAGGGTATCAGCCGAAGTACCGCGGGTATCTGAGGGGCACCGTAGAGCCGATCCAGAGTGAAGGTGTCGGATCCGAGGTCGGTCAGGAGCAGGCCGTTCCGGAGGTCGCAGAGCCCTCGCGGGCGTCGTCTGACGTTAGGGCAACGTCTGGAACCCTATCTTCCACATCGGGATCGAGACTTCCCCAGGTCTCAGGAAGGGAATCGAGTCAAACCGCCCGATCTCCCTCGCCAGGCTCCGAGATGAGGCACACCAGGCGTTTGTCCTTCGAAGACCTCGAGGCGTTGGCGCTTGGAGTGGAGGACGTCCGAGCCCCCCAGGAGCCGGTAGATTCTCCGAGGCATCCGTCTCCGAGGGCTCGGGTGGTTTCCCCTGCAGAGGTGGCGGAGGTTCCCGCGCCCCCTAGCCCTGTTGATCCAGGGGTACGCCTGCCCCCGGCTGAGGTTGAGCAGGAGGGAACTCGGCCGCTGAAGATGCCGAGGACCGACGCGGGCCCTAGCTCGGCCGCGGCCTCGTTGCCCCAGGGGCCGCCGTTATGGGAGCCGAGCTTCATGCTTGGGCCGGGGAGGCCGATGACGATGGAGGACTGCATTCTTCACAAGATTGATCTCCCGGTCCTCGAGGCCCTTGGGCGAGCCTGCGCCCTTCCCCGGGACATGGAGCGGCTGGATAAGTACAGCGATCAGAAGCTGATCCTGTCGATGCTGCAGTCCAACTTCGTGGTAATTCTTCATCTCCCTTCGTCAAACCAGCGATTTAGCGTCTGACGCTCTTTGGATCTAACACGCACACCCCATTTTTTTTTACAGGCGGCACAGAAGTCCATGGCCGTTGCTGACAGGATCCGCAGGTACAGCGCGGACGTTGCCGAGCTGTCCGTGGAGAAGAACGGCCTGCAGGAATCCCTGGACGCCGTTAGCCAGAAGTTGGCCAGGGTGGAAGAGGAATATGCGGCGAAGCTCGAGCAGGCGAGGGAGGAAGCCGAGGCGGAGAGGACTAGAGTAGCTGAGCTCGAGGTCTCCATCTCGAAGATGGGAGACGATTACGCGGTCCTGCTTCAAGCCGAGTCCAAGAGGGCGGATGAGGCCGAGGCGAAGCTCGAATCCGAGTCCAAGAGGGCGGACGAAGCCGAGGCGAAGCTCGAATCTGAGTGCGATGCTGCGTTCGAGGATGCCAAAGTGCAGGTCACCGCCCACTACAAGGAAAGGGTTCTTGTTGTGAGGGATAAGGCCTGGGCGAAAGGGTGGCTTGCCGGCCTGAAGGAGGTCGGGGTCTCGGAGGGCCACCCCTCCTTTCGGGAGCCTCCTCCGTACACGCTTCCGGTGCCGACCTCTGCCCGTCCATCCGGCGAAGCTTCTGGCGCTGCAGCCCGTGCAACTGATCGGTCATGACCTCGGGACCTCGGGATATTTGCTTTCTTGCTTTATGCTCTGTAATTTTCTTCAATTTGTATTTGCTGAACACTGTAATGAGTGAGATTTTAATACAATTGAAGGTTTCTTCAAATACTCGTGCTTCTGTCTCTTTTAAGCCTGTTACTTTGATGCTTGAGTTTGGCAGAGTGCTCCTTGTGACGGAACGTTAGGACTGAGTGTCGAGTAGTCTTCTTGGGCGTTAGCGTCGATACTCCGTACCTTAGGTGATCTTCTTTGGTATTCGCGCTGATCCTCCGTATTTTAGGTGATCTTCATTGGTATTTGCGCTGATCTTCCGTATCTTGGGCGATCTTGAATAGCGATAGACATGATGGCGCGGCTGACGAGGGAATCGGACGGATGTCTCCACGTGGCGCCATAGGGATCGCTGGTTGACTGTCGTGCATTCCCAGTAACGCGTGGGAGACTTCGCCCTCATAACTCCTTTCGGAGACTGAGCCTTCTCCTTCCTATAAATAGGGGTGGCAAGCTTGCCATGGGAGAAGGAGAGAACATAGCAGTAGGAATCATGTCCGTGAGGTGTCTGAGATCACTTGATCCGGGGGGAACCTTGCGCCGTTGGACGGCTATCCCCGAGGGGGGAAGGCTGTCGTGGTCTGCGCGCTCTCTGAAGGAACTCCCCGTGGACCACGCGCTCTCTGAACGCGGGTTCACGGCCATCCGCCCTTGGCCAGACAGAGTGAGGATGCACTGCAGGGGGGCGGTGGCGCGTTCTCGTCCGACGCGGCCCTGTGCGCCCGTCGTACGGAAGGCGGGATGAGGCCCTGCTGGACCGGGAGGTTTCTTCAAGCTTGGCTGGTCCCATTGGCCGCCGAGGGTGTTGCAGAGCCCCGCGAGGTCCAGGGTTGCTCAGAACCTCCAGGCGGCGATCCGGCGTCCTCGAGCCTTCTGCCTGAAGAGTTGGTGAAGATCAGAGTCTCCTAGCCTTTATCCATTTTCTGTTTTTAGAGGACTGTGATCCTCCTTTCTGTATTTTGCTTTCTATTCTGTACTTCTTGTAATGAAGTAGTTTGCAATGGATAAAAAGGAATTCTCTGATTACCCAAACTGTGTACAGCGCTTTTGAGTTCTTTTTCTCATTTCTTTGCGCTGTTCCGGAAAGCTTGGATTTGTGTTTGAATGCTGTTATTGACCTCGGCCGAAAGGGCTGGCTTTGGCCGAGACGAGCTGCATTGTGCCGAAGTGGACCCATTCCGTTGGCTTCGGCTTGGCGAAAGTGAGTTCGGCAATGGCCTTCTGAGGGGTGTATGAACCCGGACTTCTGGGAACTGTCCTTGGCCGAACTGCCGTTGTGAGGGGTTCATGAACCCGGACTTTAGGAAACGGCTGAGTGTAGGAACTCTAGACCATTCCCAAGGCGTAGAGCCTTAGTGTGTCCAAGACACGGGGCTTTAGGAAAGGCTGAGTGTAGGAACTCCGGGCCGTTTCCAGGGCGTAGAGCC
Source organism: Litsea cubeba (assembly GCA_012931725.1). Lineage (NCBI taxonomy): Eukaryota > Viridiplantae > Streptophyta > Magnoliopsida > Laurales > Lauraceae > Litsea > Litsea cubeba. The sequence goes on along the minus strand of CM022952.1, from coordinate 76,693,552 downwards.
TCGATTGTGTCCAAGACACGGGGCTTTAGGAAAGGCTGAGTTTAGGAACTCCGGGCCGTTTCCAGGGCGTAGAGCCTCGATTGTGTCCAAGACACGGGATTTTAGGAAAGGCTGAGTTTAGGAACTCCGGGCCGTTTCCAGGGCGTAGAGCCTCGATTGTGTCCAAGACACGGGATTTTAGGAAAGGCTGAGTTTAGGAACTCCGGGCCGTTTCCAGGGCGTAGAGCCTCGATTGTGTCCAAGACACGGGATTTTAGGAAAGGCTGAGTTTAGGAACTCCGGGCCGTTTCCAGGGCGTAGAGCCTCGATTGTGTCCAAGACACGGGATTTTAGGAAAGGCTGAGTTTAGGAACTCGAAGCCATTTCCAAGGCGTAGAGCCTGTGCTGCCGAAGTCGACCAGAGAGAGACAGATTGATGACAGGGCGAGAGCTACTTTTATTGATTCTGAAGTTCATTACATCTTTAGAAATAAAATTTCTTCAGGTGGGATGCATTCCACGGTCTCGGTAGCGGCTTGCCATCCAAGTCTTCGAGCTTGTATGCTGACTTTCCTGCCAGCGAGACCACTCTGAACGGGCCATGCCAGTTCGGGGCAAGCTTCCCCTCATTTGGTTCCTTGTCAGCTGGCAGGGTCTTCTTTAAAACGAGCTCTCCCGCAGTGAACCTTCTCTCCTTGACATTCTGATTGTACGCCCTGGCTAACCGCTGCTGATAGTCGGTCAGTCTCAAGGCTGCTGCTTCTCGTCGCTCGCCTGCAAGCTCCAGCTCCATTGCCAGGTTCGTCTCATTTCGGCCTTGGTCGACCAGCTCTGTCCTTAGGGTAGGAAGGCCGATTTCCAAGGGAATGACCGCCTCCATCCCGTAGGCCAGAGAGAAAGGTGTTGCCGAGGTGGACCTCCTTGGAGTTGTTCTGTATGCCCACAGCACGCTCGGAAGCTCTTCTGTCCATCTGCCCTTTGCCTTGTCCAGTCGCTTCTTCAGGCCGTCCAGGATCACTTTGTTGGAGATTTCTGCCTGGCCATTACTCTGTGGATATGCCGGGGTGGAGTAATGGTTTCTGATGCCGTGCTCTTGGCAGAAGTCTCTGAAGGATTTGGAATCGAACTGAGTCCCGTTATCCGAAATTAGGGTCCGGGGGATGCCGAACCTCGTAAGGATATTTTTCCAAACGAAGTTCCTGGAGTCCCTGTCCGTGATGGAAGACAACGGCTCAGCCTCTATCCACTTCGTGAAGTAGTCCGTAGCCACTATCAGCCATCTCTTGTTCCCTGGAGCTCGGTGAAGAGGTCCCACAATGTCCAGGCCCCATTGAGCAAAGGGCCATGGGCTAGAGAGGGGACTCAGATCCTGTGCTGGCTGATGGAGTGAGTGGGAGAACTTCTGGCATTTCTCGCATTTCCTGGCGTAGACCTGGGCGTCCTTTTGCATGTAGGGCCACCAGTAACCCTGGCTGATTGCTCTGTAGGCCAATGACCGACCTCCAATATGGCTGCCGCAGATTCCTTCATGGATCTCGTACAGGAAGTCGTCCACCTTGGACGGGTGGACGCATTGGAGGTACGGACCTGTGAAGGACTTCCTGTAGAGTTTGCCTTCTGGAGAGAGCCAAAACCGAGCTGCCTTGAGCCTGATCTTGTGGGCTTCTGTCTTGTCCTCGGGGAGCTGGTCATCCTTCAGGTAGGCGACGATTGGATCCATCCAGCTGGGGCCGAGGTCAGCACAGAGGACAAGCCGAGATGAATGGAGTTCTAGACTTGACCTCGATACTGACCCGACCTCGATGGTCCTCTTCTTTCCTGCTTCGACGGCGGAGGCCAGGTTTGCGAGCGCATCTGCATGCGTGTTGGTGTCTCTGGATATTTGTCTGACCTCGGCTTTCTGGAATTGGGAGAGTAGTTTTTTCGCAAGGGCCAAGTAGGCCGCCATCCTGTCGTCCCTGGCCTGGTAGTCCCTAGCGAGCTGGCTAGTCACCAGTTGAGAGTCGCTGAAGATCTCCAGATGCTGGGCTCCGAGGATTCGGGCGCTGTTCAACCCTGCGATCATTGCTTCGTACTCTGCCTCATTGTTCGTCGCTTTGAAGTCCAAGGTGAAGGCTTGCTCTATGACCAGTCCCTCTGGCGATTGGAGAACTATGCCGAGGCCTGCTCTCTTGGAGGTGGACGACCCGTCGACAAAGATCCTCCATGCCGAGGTGGGAGACTGCTGGACTTCCGTTTCTACTGGCTCTTGCCCTGTGCCCCCCAGTGCCGTGCCGAGCTGGGTCGGAGCCGGGTTTGGGGAGGCGAATTCGACAATGAAGTCTGCCAGGATCTGGGCTTTGATCGCAGTTCGGGGACGGTACTGAATGTCATACTGCCCCAGTTCAACTGCCCACTTTGATATGCGCCCTGAAAAGTCAGCTTTCTTGAACAATGAACGGAGTGGGTGCTCCGTGATTAGCACAATAGTGTGGGATTGAAAAATAATGGGAGAGCTTGCGGGAGGCGGTGACAAGAGCCAATGCGAGCTTCTCCAACAGGAGGTACCTGGTCTCGGCATCGAGCAGGGTCTTGCTCGTGTAATAGATCGGCTTTTGAACTCCCTCGTCCTCCCTAATGAGGACGGAGCTCACTGCGTGATCCGAGACCGCAAGGTACAAATACAGAATCTCCCCCCGAGATGGGGTGGAGAGTAATGGTGGTGACATCAAATAAGTTTTGAGTGCGGCCAATGCCTGGTCGCACTCAGGGGTTCATTGGAACTTCAGATTTTTTCTTAGAAGGTGAAAGAAAGGCCTGCACTTATCTGATGATCGGCGATGAAGCGATTGAGTGCGGCGGCCATTCCTGTGAGCCTCTGAACTTCCTTCGTGGTAGAGGGACTCTGAATGCCCTGGATGGCAGTGATCTGTTCTGGATTGGCCTCTATCCCCCTCCGCGTCACCAAGCTGCCGAGGAACTTGCCAGAGGCTACGCCGAAGGCGCACTTGGAAGCGTTGAGCTTGAGCTTGTAGGCGCGAAGGATGCCGAAGACTTGGCCGAGATCCGCCAGATGGTCGCTGGAGTGCACAGATTTGACGACCATGTCGTCGATATACACCTCCACCGATCGGCCGAGCTGGGCCTGGAACATCTTCGTGACGAGGCGCTGATAGGTCGCCCCCGCGTTCTTCAGCCCGAAGGGCATCACCTTATAGCAGTAAGTGCCGCGGGGGGTGATAAATGATGTTTTTTCCTCGTCGGGCTCGTAGAGCGGGATCTGATGATAGCCTCGGTAGGCGTCAAGGAAGCTCATTCGGTCGTGGCCGGCGGTGGCGTCAATCAGTTGGTCAATCTTCGGGAGGGGAAAACTGTCCTTAGGGCAAGCCCTGTTCAGGTCGGTGAAGTCCACGCACACCCTCCACTTCCCAGTTTTCTTCTTGACCACCACCGTGTTGGCCAGCCATACCGGGTACTGGACTTCCCGGATGGCCCCTGCTTTTAGCAGGTTGTCGACCTCTTCGACGACCGCATCTGTCTGCTGCAGCCCGGTTCTGCGGGCCCTCTGCACTACCGGCTTGTGGTCGGGGTCGACGTTGAGCTTGTGGCACATGACCTCAGGGTCGACCCCGGGCATTTCACTTGGGTTCCAAGCGAAGACGTCCACATTCTGCATCAAGAACCGAGAGAGTTCGGCCCTTTCTTCGTCCGACAGCTGGGTGCCGATCAGGAAGAACCTGTCTGGGTCTGCCGGGTCTAGCCTGACCTCGGCCAGGTCTTCGATGCTCTTCTTCTCAGGGTCCCGGCCGATCTCATCGAGGCCTTTCTCGAACTCGGCCAGGTTGACGCGCTCTGGCTCCTTCACGGCTGGGACTGCGGCCAGCATGCACTGCCTGGCCTGCTGCTGGTCTCCCTTCACTGTGACTACTTCCATCTTGCCTTCCTCGTTCTCATGGACGAACTTCAGCTTTTGGTGGAAGGAAGATGGAACTGCCTCTAGCTTGTGGAGCCACGTTCTGCCCAGAATGACATTGTAGGGAGAAGGGGCGTCCACAACCAGAAAGTCGGCTGACACGGAGGCTCCGCCAACTCGGGTTTCCAAGGTGATTCTACCCTTGGGGTAGACTGGTGTGGCTGACAACCCTAGCAGAGGTGCACGGACCTCCGTGAGGTCTGCTTCGGAGAGTTTCATCCTTTTGAAGCAGTCATAGTAGAGGACCTCGGAGGAGCTGCCGGAGTCGACGAGGATCCTCTTTACGGTGAAGTCTCTCAGCTTCATGGTGAGGAGCAGGGGGTCGTTGTGAGGGACCTGGACTCCCTCTAGATCTCGATCCGAGAACGAGATGGCTGGTCTGTCGCGGCGGGCTTTCTTGGACGCCGGAGCGAGGTCGGCTTTCATTACTTCTTTCTCGTGCGAAGCCCGCCTGGCTTCGGCACGGGTTTGAGAGCTTCCCCGGGATGAGGAAGCGGGAGCTGAGGATGCCAGATGGATCACGTTGATGATCTTCTCTGAGTCCTCGCTGTCTGGTGCCTGGGCTGTGCTCTGGTGAATCCGGCCCTCGCTGCCGCCGGCATCACCTTCCTTGATGAACTCTGGGATGTGGCCCTCTTTGGCCAGCTTCTCCAGATACCACTGCAAAGTCCTGCATTCTTCGGTCCTGTGCCCGTTGCCCTTATGGAAGGAGCAGTAGAGCTTGCTTCGGGCTCCTTCGGTGGGTTCATTCTTCATGGGCGGAGGATACTTGAAGAACGGCTTGGATTTGATCTTGGCCAGGATGCGGTAGATCGGCTCCTTGAAGACGACGTTGACGCTCTGACTGGCGCTGGAGGGAGGTCTGGGCTTCCAATTGCCCCCAGACCTGGACGACGACGGCTTCGTCGAACTGGAGGCCCAGTCCCGCTTGGGCTCCTGCTTCTGGGAGGGCCTCCCGCCTCTTTGCCGAGGCTGGCTATTCTTCTGCTCGGGCTCCGGATGCCCGTCCTGATCCTTAGCTCGGATCTCGTCTTCCTCCCGGGCGATGAAGCGCTTCACCCGGGACATCAATTCCGACATGGACTCTGGGGTGTCCCCGGCCAAGTCCTTCCGCAAGTCGATGCCGGGGATCAGGGCATGCTGGAAGGCGTAGATGGCTATCGCCTCTCTCGCGCCCTCGATCTGGCTGTAGACCGCCCAGAACCGGTGGGTGAACTTGGCGAGAGTTTCGCCCTGCTTCATTCTCAGGGCGATGAGGTCCCCTTCCTTCTTGGGGACGACGGTGTAGGCTTGGAATTTCTTCAGGAAGGAGAGCTGGAGCTCCTTCCAACTGGAAACCGACTGCTCTGGGAGAGAGCAGAACCACTTCAGTGGGAGGTCACCCAAACTGGAGGAGAAGATTTTGCAGTTTAGGTGACCCTCGTTTCCCCAGATGGACATCTTCTGGGAGAAGTGTCGGAGGTGAGCAGATGGGTCTGACAGTCCGTCATAGGGGACGAACCGCGGGACGGAGAACTTCTTGGGCAAGGGGGTGCGCTCGATCTCTTTTGTAAAGGGCGAGCCCCCGAGATCAGTGTGACTAGGGGTGTACACGGATCGGATTGGTGCGGATTGGGCCAAATCCGTCACCAATCTGTTACCAACGGATTGACGGATTTGGAATCCGTCACCAATCCGTTGCTGTTAAAATCCGATCCGATCCGATCCGTGGAGGACCGGATCGGATCGGATCGGATCGGATTAATCCGTTCACTATAATTTTAAAAGAAAAATATCAAATATGTTATAAAAAAATTACATTTTGACCCCTTAATTTTTTTTTCTTATTTTAAATTTAGACATCTTAATTTATATTTAGACCCCTTATATTTTTTTTATTTATATTTAATACCAACGGATCGGATCGGATTGAATCCGTGGATTGAGGGTGAAATCCGCCACCGATCCGTTGCTAACGGATTACAAAATTTTCAATCCGTCACCAATCCGTTTACCTTCGGATCGGATAAAAATCCACGGATTGGATCGGATCGGATCGGATTTCCGGATCGACGGATTTTTTGTACACCCCTAAGTGTGACCATAGAGCTGCTTCTGGTCCCGCATGTCCAAGTTGTGCTGGAGAGCCAATCTGACGCGTTTGTCAAATCGCTCTTGCTCGTCGTCCTTCTCTGGAGTCTGAGCTCGGGTCTTCCGCTTGGGATGGCTCGGGCTACGACGGCTATGGGTTCGGCCGTCGCGGCTGTGGTGACTTCGGCTGTTGCTCGAGCCTTCGTCACGGATCTGGCTCCGTTTCTGGTCCAGATGATTTCTGAGTTCCTCGCGGGGAGGCTGGGCTGCCTTGCTGGGGGCGCCCTTCTTTTTCCCTTGAGGCTCAGAGACTTCCCTCAAGGAGGCAGTTTGCACTGCCCTCAACTGCTGCTGGAGCTCGCGAATCAGCTGCCCTTGCTTCTGGAGTTGCTTCTGGAGGAGGGCAGCTTCGGGAACCTCTCTAGTGGCAGGGGGTTGAGCGTGGCGCGTCTCTCCTACAGCCACGGCTTTGTCCTTCCGGGGACGTTCATGTTGATGCTCATTGCGTCCGGGTGGCGCGACTTCTTCTGACGGGGTCGAGGCCTCGAGTCCCTCTTGAAGTGGGAACTCGATAAAGAGCTGAGAGCCCAGGCGGCCTTCGCCTGCAGTCGTGCCATGCACCGTACGGGAGCGTCCTTGGGGAGGGACGTCCGTTGGCGGTGGTGGCAGCTCGAGCGCTGCTCTTGAGGATTCTACGCCCTTCTTAGCTTTCGGAGGCATGGCTTCTGAGAGGATGAGGTTAAGAGGGTTGGGAAGGTTTTGAGAGGTTGGGATATTACTTTCCCACAGACGGCGCCAATTGTAGGTGCAGAAAATAATGACCCACAATAAGAGGGTGCCTTACAGGACTTATCCGAGAAGATGATGGTGTCTGGAATGTCTGGATGCCGTCCGGAAGTCTGAAAGAGAGTAGCAAACGGTCAGAGGACCCTGGCCTGAGCGGCGCAAGGCTCTCCGATGCCAAAGTCAGTGTGGGAACTGGAACAATGGAAGGAGAGGGAGAAGAGAGACAGAGTAAGGGCTCTGTGAATGAGATTATGCGTACCTTGCATGGTGCATGGGGTTCTATTTATAGAGGTTTGGATCGTATCTTTCAGAGGATATTTTGGTGTGGGTCCATGATTTGACTGGGAAGTCATGATCAGCCCACAAAGTAATAAATGCAGTCTAATCCGGCCCACTCAGCATTTAATGCCAGTCGGGTCAGCCCACATTGCATTAAATGCGTGTCTTGTTGGACCAGATTGTGTTGGGCGCCTTTGGCGGTTGGAGTACCAGCGGATCTGCCCTCGGGCCTTGCCCTGATGTGGCCTCAGCCGCTGGATGCTGCCATGTCAGCGATCTGATGAAGATAGCGGGCGGCTGGATGTCGTGTCTGTCCCACTAGCTCGTGACCCTATCTCTCCACGTGCCTGATGACGTGGGGGATGAGGGGCGCAAGTGAAGGTTCTTTCTTGCTTCGGCTACTGTCCTGGCTTCTTCAGCCGAGGTGGCTTCAGCCGAGGTAGGGCTCTCTGCGGAGATGGCATCCGGGGTGGCCCTGCCGAGGTGGACTCTTTGCCGAGATGATGCCCGAGGTGGTCCAGTTCGGCGCTAAGGGCCCGGAGCTGCCTGACTTCGGCCGAACCTCCTGTCCTGGTAGCCGAGGTGGGATTGGTGCCACGTAGATGGCACGCGGATGGCACGTGAGAATGCTTAGCCCCATCTGATGGTTGTGATTAGCTTAATCCTGTAGCTCTGGAAATCTCCCCACACAATGATAACTTTGGACATGCACCTAAAATATGCATAGCTTCTTTTTAACTGTAGTGAAACCCCTATGCATAGCTGCTTTCTTTCTCCTTTGAAATGATTATTATGGCAAGCTACGCCGAGACTTCAGCACAAGCTGTTGAGTTTGTTAATTTTATGAAGCATGTGTATAATTGGGGTGATCGTGGCACTAGCATAGGTGTATTCTGGAACTGCTTTTTTATTCCTCTTTTGTTTTCACCTCTTTTCTTTTGCTACTATGGACTACTAGCGGGAACACTACAGATGAAACCCGCACACCAGGGATCAATCGATGGATGGCTACAAGGGGAGATGCCTCTTTGCCGTTGGGTTGTGAGGCCTTTCTCGACCTTCTACTTTCATGGACACCTTGTCAAATGTATGCATAATCTTTGCTTTGTACCAGGAAAGGCCAAATATTTGGTTCAATCAAAGTCATATATGTCTATAGGGTTTTGTCAGGCTTAAACTTTTTCATGCGTCTTATTGCCCACTTTTACCTCACAAGTTTATATACATTGGTTGAGATTTGAGAGGAGCAACATAGATGACAGTGAAGACTTTTTCCTTTTTCCCCATAGTAGTTGATGTTGAGGATGTTCTTATTTTTATTTTGTTGTGAAAGGGATAGGGAGAGTGCAATATTGAGATTGTCTAACATGGACGAGTCAATTTTGGTCAAAAAGAGGTCAGGAGAATCATCAGCAGTATTTGATTTTGTCCGGAAACACATGATTTTTTTTCCCATTTTGTGGAAAATGGGTCAAACCCATTAAATCTTGTTTGCCACGTTAGGACTTGGGACAATATGGGTGGGTGCATGCCTTGGCTCCTCGTCCTCATCTTTGTTTTTCCTTTTAAGTGGAGCACTCATCTCACTCTCTTAAAAGTTAAAACGCTTATAGATTCTGGTGAAAAAGAAGAAGAGAGAAAAAAAACAATAATAGAACCAGTCTTTATGTTGTTTACATGCTTACTAGTGTAATGGCCCAAATGGTCCATGTGTGTAACCAATATGTTTGGTCATGACCGATGAGTAGATCACTAACTAAACCATCTCGAAGTACGATTTCTTGATTTTCTTTTCCATGTATTGGAGCAAGCATCATATTTTATATTCTTCTTTTTGGGCCGACATTCAACACCATCAACAACAGAGGTCCAACTGTCGGCTTGTGAATATGCAGATGCTCTTCAATTTAAGTGACATTAGACAATTACACATAACTTCATTGTCTTAACTCAACTTTTACCCGCTTTACACTTGTTTGCAAGTCCTATTCAAAACTTCATTATCTATTTTATAGTATTTTTCAAAGATTAAAGCCTATCACACCATTTGTACTAGGTTATTTTCAATTTTAATCAATACATCCTCCTTACTCCTAAATCCAATAAACTTCATATATTTGTCATTGCCTTGCTAATTTCCAAACCATTTGCTTCAAAAAGATTTTGCTCAAAGTTTTAGCTTATTATTATTTTATTATTATTATTATCTTTTTTTAAAAAAAAAGATTTCGTCTGTCTAATTGGAATTAGACAGTTTGCAAACAACATAAACGAATGAACGTCATTCTAGATTTTTGTAATTGAGTTGTTCATAACTAAGGTAAAATGCAAACGACTTGAAACCAAATCTTTGTGAAATCCATTTCAATTGGATAACAGTCATCTCTCCACACATAAGTGGAACGATGGTTGCCATTATAAGCAGAACAATGATTGGCAACATGATCAATTGAACCAATACACAACAATTTAATCAATACATCATCTTTAACTCTTAACTCATACATGGTCCCACTTTTTGTCTTTTTTTCTTCTTCTTATTTGATTTGATTGGTAACATGACTTTAACCCATAATTTGAAGATTGCAACGGTGAGCACCCTTCACTATGCCACATGTTATTTGTCATACATTGTGTCACTTCAAGTGCCCATTTGACTTTGGCACTGCTTTGTGCTAGCTTGATACTACATCGATCATAGCATTTGGCTTTCAAAGCATTCCAAAGAGTTCATTCCTCCATGAATCTATTTTTTGATCAGTTGTTTTATCTTAGATTCTCCACTTGGACTTTATACATAAATAATACCTTCCAACAAAGATGGGAAACTTTTTATGACGAACCTACAAAGCTAACCCTAGATAGATGGATTAGGCTCCAATGACAATGGCCCGTGGATCTTTCACATTTGACTCTCCATACTCTTTATGTTTTTTATTCCTTCGACCAGGTAACTAAGAATTTCCTACTTCTGTCCCAGTTAATAATATTATTTGAAAATTTACCAAAAACTATATTGAACTATTCAGCATTAGGCATTACTATTATATTAAAGGCAGCGGATTGAAATGCAGCATATTGGTTTTGGAATAAGTATCAGATAGAAAAGATGTCTTGTGAATAAATTGACAATTATTCATTCATTCCTTTATTTGTTAGGATTGTCCCGTAAACCAAATAATAAAACGTGGAACACAACATTTATGAGCAGATAGTATAGCATAAAATAAAAACACAAGATCTCCTCTAGTTCTTCAATCATAATGTCAATTCAGCTATCATCAGTCCAGTGAAATCAACCACTTAGAATGAACAGACCCCACCAAATGGAAGCTTCCCTGAATCATCATTCAGATTACAACCAGACAGCAGCCCAATTTCCATGATCTGCAAAAGCATCTTTCATAAAATCCCAGCACCTAATCATGCTTTTCTTTATTCTTAAGTGGATTTTCAATTTCATGGATAATTTCCTCAACAACTACTGAAACCATAATCCTTCCATAAGTTCCAACAATAAGGAGCTATCAACAGGGCATCATGCCTGCTTATTTCATTGATTGACCTGACTCTTTCATCCTAAAAGTTCTTTGTATTATGCGCACAAGGCATTGATTGATGAACAATATAAGTTTCTTGTATGATTGTTGCCTTCTGGATAACCATCAGTGTACTTTGTACTTCTGGTGATTTCACATTTCTTCTGCTGATTTGTGTAGAATCCCTAATCTCTCCTAGAAAACAAGTGTAAATATTGGAATGATAGAGACCACCATGTTCTTCCTGCAAATAAAACCTCATAATATTGATTCCTTGGCAATTCCAATAGTGTTAAAGATGACAGATTGATATAATGAAGATAACCCCCGAGGGGCCATAAAACCTTTCATGAAACCATTTAGTGTGACCCAAAAGGATGCTTTCAAAATCATTTGCATGATCCTTCTTAACTATTTACTTTACTGATTTGATTTATCATTTTGTGAGATCACCTTATGTTACACAAAGCAGACTACTCCTGTAAAAATGCTCAATAATTTTTTGATAATCAGGGAGAAGTACAACTAATATACTCCTCCTCGTCCTATCTCCATGGCATAAAAACCAAATTGGTTTTCAGATATCTTGGTCTCCTGTCTAAGTCTTTGCTTCATTACTCTCTCGCACAAGATTAATCCCACGATAGTTGGTACAGTTTTGTAAATCTCCCTTGTTCTTATAAATAGGTACAACAACGCATCTTCTCCATTCACCCAGTATTTTCTTTGTCATTAATATCTTATTGAATAGCCAAGTTAACCAAATCCCCCCCAACTTCTCCTAAGCATTTTCAAGCCTCTATCGGAATGTCATTTGGACCCACAACCTTTCCCGTTTCTTTCGTTTCACTGCTTTTCTCACTTCCACCACCCCAATTCTGTGGAAAAAAGTATGTTCTACTAATGAAATATCCACTCTTGTTCTTATGTCTCATTTATAGTCTTCATTCAAAAGCTTGCTAAAGTATTCCCTCCACCCTTCTTTAATATCGTTGTCCTTCACTAGAAAATTTTGGTCATTGCTCTTAATACATTTGACATGATCTAAGTCCCTACTTTTCCTTTCCCTAGTCAGATCAGATCGAACCATTGAAAGATGGCTGAAATTGCAAATAATAATAGTGAGTTGTAAAATTGTAGGTATAGTTTCACATGCAGACATGCACATACAAACACATGGTTTTCTATGGAGATGCCGGTAAGTTCTAGTTTTGGTCATTCACCAGCAAAGTTTTGTACCATCCTAGTACCAAAAATTGAAAGAAGGGGTGTTAGAACTTCCTATGAAAATCAAAGAGCATAAGTATAATTTAAAAGAACAAAACCTGTATAAATAACAATTGTTTTATATAAAACAAATACGAATTAAGCGACTTCACTTTTGAAATCCAATAACATATCACATCATAAATGTATGCATAATCACAATATTGCCATGACACACTGACTTATTGGCTTTAATTTCAAATTTCAACCTTCCAATTTGTCTTATAACTAAAGCAAATATGAATTAAGATATTTCATGATTTTGCAAAATAAATATGAAAACAAAGAAATAAATAAAAAGAAATCATAAATTATTATTAGCACTTTCAAGGCCTTTAAACTTTTTAATAAACAAAAACAAAGAAAAGAAAAAAGAAGTCAATTCTACTGCATGTGGTTTTGAAGAAAGCCATGACAGCCTTTTCTAAGAGAGAGCCATACATAAGATTCAAAATTTTAACTGTAAAGTCCAGACCGAAAAAATAAAAAAAAGAAAAGAAATCATAGGATTCCTGGGAAAATAGGATCTAGACTTGCGATTCATTTTTGGCTCATAAGATCTTAATAAGAAGGGATTGGAATTTGCGGACCATTAGATAAGTTATATCAATTCCTCAACATAAACAGGAGCATAAATAATCATAATCTTTGAAAAAAAAAAGTAGCAAAATTTGATTGTGGCCAAAATTTGAGTACGGAAAGATAAGTGGATGTTTGGATGTCTAACAGAACGAGTACCTGGAATGAATAAGGAAACACTCGTCATTTTGGGGAAGTGGGAACATTATTCCCATCCTATGATGCCTGAAGATAGACACATATAATATGGTCATGGATAGGGGAAGTAGAGACGCTGTTCTATACTTCTGAAATCCAATAAACGAAGGATTCAGGTATTCTATCCATAACATGACATTTTATATTCAACATTTTGACCTCTATTACAAAAAGCTCACACCATACATGTAACTTGGTTGTTCTTTATACAAATTATTATTTCTCGTCTTCAGAATATTTTTAAGCTTAATGAAGGTACTGCTAATAACATTTCTTTCAAACAATTTCATCTTGAAAAGTATGAAAAATAAATGAATCATAAAGAAATAATGGACCTGATACAGTATGAAATGCTAAAATCATATATTACAAGTATCAATCATTGCACATTTGTATTATTGTATCCTGTGGAGACATACACTAAGCATATACGAGTATCTGGGTATTGAAGGTCCCATTGAAAGACCAAGAAGTTAACAATGAGGATTGTGAAGCAAAAGAGGAAATACCTTGTATTATTCATAGTCATGAAGAGTAGTAGATGAGATGTCCATATTAAGTCACGGGCTTGTCAAAAAGGCCCTAAATCAAGATGATAAATGAAAGGTACTTGGAAATTCTGCAATGCATCCTTAGTTCAGATAGAAATTCTGCAATGCATCCTTAGTTCAGATAGAAATTCTGCAATGCATCCTTAGTTCAGATGTCCTATATCCAATCTTGCAGCCTCGGTATTCACTTGTATTCTGAAAATAGGACAAATGCCGGTGGATCCTTTCATTACAAATGGACTCTTATTACTTTGGTTGCTGGTGAATCCAGGTGTATGAATCAGTTATGGTAGATAGAAGCTTTATACAGCAAACATGCTGATCCAAGTTGAAAGATGCACAAGGGCTGTGTCAGTTTGTCACTGATTTAACCATAAATTATCTGGTAACTCTTGATCCCCCTCGTATTGGTTAGCCACTGCTGTCCAACCACCAATTCCAGCCTCATTCATATAGAAACCATACTGATCCACTTGAAAAAAAAGCATGATGTCTGTGTCAGTTTGTCCCTTGATTTAACCGCCAGTTATCTGGTAACTTTTGAATCACCTATTAGCTAGTCATTATAGTACAACTAATACCTCTACTCCTGGTATGACTCTGCAGACTCCTTTTTGCAGTCTTCTATTGTTTTCCTTATTGTTCTGATTCTGCTTCCTCTAATTTCTCCACTCCTAGAAGCTGCATGAGGGTGAAAAAAACATCTTGAGTTTAGTACAATAAGTTGACTATTTCTTTTTGAGATAGTGTCGATTACTTCCGTGTCATCATGGAGAAGACATCATTCTGGTTTACAGAAGGACCAACTGGGAGCAACATAGGTACAATGAGGACTGTGGCCTATAGGGCTCTGATGCATCACAACGTGTAGTGTTCTATGTGGCTCATGTTCAGAGATCCGGATTTGTGATCTGATGGAAAGCACTGTGGATGAGTCACTTGGATAGTATAAGGACCTCAATAATTTCACCTGCAGTTGTATGAAACAGAGGAAAATGCCAGATTGGGTCACCAATAGTCTTTGCACAAACAGACTCCTGAAAATAATGGAAGTGGTTACCATCTTTTATGACAATTTCTCTCCCAGCAGCGCTGGAAATGAACTTGCTAGCTGTATGGAAATCGGTACACATACGGAGGTTTTTCATTATCCATATTGTCATTCCCGGTTGGGTTCTCAACTATGTTGCCCAGATACGGCAGGGACACGCCATAGACATGGCAAGGACACGGATTTTACATGAAAAAGTGAAGTATTGGAGATGATACGTTGCCCATTTTGAAGAATCCGAATATCGTAGGTTGAGTCTCAATAGCCCAAAAGCAATGGCCAGTTTCTCACTGCGGTGATAAAGCAAGTCTCTCTTCACGTCATCTGCTACATCCTGGAAAACAAATTTGGTATCCGGAACATAGCCTGCTGTTTCAATTTTTGTAAACAAGGCCTTAAGAAACTTATTGATGTCATCGTATTGAGGATGATCTCTATCACCAGCCATGAATGCATAGACCTCCTGATCAATCCCAATGGAACTAAATCCAGGGGCCGTTTTCAATCCTTTTGATCTAAAAAATACACGGGTTGTTTTAACACCCTCCCAGTTCCCTGCAACAGCATACATGTTTGCAAGCAAAACATAGTATCCAGCATCTTGAGGGTCCAACTCAAAAGGCTTTTAAGAATTCTCGAAGCCCAAGTTTATAATTTCATGATTTCTGCAAATGCCAAGAAAAGCCCCATAAACACCCGTGTCTGGCTGCAAAGGCATGTTATTAACTAGTAAGCAAGCATCATCCAAACGCCCAGCTCGACCAAGAAGATCAACTACACAGGCATAGTGTTGCAAGTTTGGCATCACATCCGAATCCAACTCATCAGCCATGCTATAGAAAATGCAGATGCCGTGATCAACCAGCCCCACGTGACTGCAAGCACATAAGACAGACGCGTAAGTTGCTGCATCTGGATTCAAGGCCAAGTCCTTCATTTGAAAAAATAGACCTATTGCATCTGCTCCACACCCATTCATCCCATTAGCAGCAATCATCGCATTCCAACACACAACATCCTTTTTGGCCATTCCATCAAAGACACTCCTCGCATTCTCCAAACTCTCACAGTTTGCATACATATCAATAAGTGCTGACCCCACAAAAACGTCATCTTCAAAACTAGTCTTTTTTGTCAACCCGTGAACACGTCAACCGTGTTGCAGAGCTCCCATTCGAGTACAAATTGAAAGGACAGCAATCAAAGAAACAGAGTCCAACTTCACATCACCTTCTGCTATCATTTCATGAAAGAGTTCCATAGCTTTGTTACCATATCCAACCTCAGAGAAGCTTGATATCATCAACGTCCATGCTACCATGTCCTTCACCAACTTCATGATGAAAACCTGACAACCATCTTCAATGCATTCACATTTCACATACATATCCATCAAAGCAGTGACAACAAGCTCATCATTCTCAAACCCACAATTAATCATAAATAATCCACAAACCATCTTCCCTATTTGCAAACGCCCTAAGCCCCAACATGCCAATAACAAACTCATGACTGTCACAAAGTCTGGCACAAACCCATTACTCTGCATTCTCTTATAAAGATTTAGTGCTTCTTCACTCAACCTGTTTTCAGAATTACCTGAAATAATTGCACTCCATTTCTGTCAGACATTTTATCAAACAACCTCCGAGCGATGCCCTAACTCCCACATTTAGCATACAGGTCGTTGGCAAGGGCAGAGGTGATGAGGAGGGCGTGGGCGGGCCTGTTGAAGGGGACTTTGATGTCAGGTTTTCTGCAAAATTGTATTGTCAGGTTTTCCGCAGTAATAAACGTTCGAAAAGTTGTATTGTCAGGTTTTCTGCAGTAATAAACGACTAAAAGTTGTATTAAGGTATTATCAGGTTTTCTGTGGTTATGAACGGAGGAAAAGTCGTATTGTTAGATTTCCGCTGTTTACAACGACGGAAAAGTTGCGAGTGTCCAGGTCAGGCCTCATTCATGAGCGCCTTAAATGGGTAAGGTTGAAATTATCTTAAAAGCTTTAGGGTTTGTCCCTAGCAGGCAGCACTTATTAATCAGATGGCCCACAAAAGTTGACGGTTGAAAATGGAAAATTGTCAATGGAAGAAGATAAATTAAAGTCTTCTTCCCTCTTAGATAGATAGTCCCACATAAGTGAAATCTAATGGGACTTATGGTCTGTTTGAACGCCCATGAACCCAGCAACCATGCAAAGGGAGTCATTATAAGGGTTTTAGAGTGTTGGCATATTCATGGGTTTGGACAAAACTAGAGTTTGACATCATTATAATTTTCTCTTTTTTAGAATGGACTGCAGAATTCTTTTCAAGAGGAAGAGAAGTGCTGATGCAAGCCAGACCCATGGTCTGCCAACTAATTGGGCCCAGTCCACAAGCCCAATAGGACATCCATTTAGTTAGAGTTTTAATTACTTAAGAGTCTTATTTAGAGAGTTGTTATTTATTTAAAAGTCATTAAAATTAGGAATTTTATTTTATTTGGATTGTTAAGCAAGTTATTTCCTTTATTGTTTAGGAAGGCAGAGTCCTATTAGGAAAAGGGATGTCCAACCCTTCTTATAAATATGTAATCCCTCCATTAGGAGAGTAACTCAAGATTATTCAATAATTTGGTTTTGTTTGGTTTGTTCATTCTCTTCAATGGAAGAATGTTACTGAGTTCCGAGAGGTATTCGGCCAATTCCCATCTGCGGAGTTGGTCCTCACTTGAATCCGTCCCGGATTCGACGAACTCTCGTGTAGTGTTTGTCTACACCTATATATGAGATACAGACGACCCTCAAAGGATGGATGATTATTCCATTTCTCTCACATTTACATGGTATCAGAGCCTGTACAGGGAGTGTCTTAGTCATCTTCCATGTCTTGGAAGCCAATCTGTGATCATATGGGATCATCTTCTTCAGTCAAAGCCAATCTGTGATCATACTCTTTAGTCAGATCTGCTCCGATCATCCCTGATCATCTCAGATCAGGCGTGGCCCATCTCAGCAGACTTCTCCATATTGGTCGTCCGAATACTCTTATTTCTGAAGATTTTTACAATATTTATTGATCATCCGAGGTGGGCCTTCTACCTTTTTTTGTATCAATTCAATTTGTTGGGTTTGTTTTCATCTCGGCCGTTCAAAATCCTGGATCTGGATTTGATTTGGTCGCAACCACTTCCATTAGCTGCGTGCTTATCTTGCTCAACCATCCCCACTCTCTGATCTATCAAGAGATCATCAGGTGGGGCCCAGTTTCTGTTTTTTTCCCCAGACGACCTGGACGACTTCAATACTGTTGGTGTTCTTTTCCGGAATCTGTCACAGCTGCTCACAGACAAGGCCAGTGCTTCTCCTTGCTTCTTGTTCAAGTTTATTCTGCCACTACCAGTTCTATTTTGTGGATCTCATTTGTAGTTTGGGTTGTCTGTAATCCTGCTGGTTCATCTGCATCATCATTAATGGAGAAATCTGAAATCACATTAATCAAGTTTAATGGCAAAAATTATCCCTCATGGGCTTTTTAATTTGAACTTTATCTAGAGGGTAAAGAATTATGGGGCCATATCTCTGGCACTGATCCAAAACCCACAGAGGATGAAAAAAATTTTTTGTCATGGAACACAAAAGATGCTAAGGTCAAAACCTGGATTCTCGGTTCCATGGAACCACAATTCTTCATGAATTTGAGACCTTACAAATTTGCCAAAGATATGTGGGAATATCTTAAAACAGTGAATCATCAGGGGAATTCTGCTAGACAGTATCAGTTAGAATTTGAAATTGCGAATTATATGCAAGGGACTACTTCCATTCAGGAATATTATTCTGGTTTTCAGACTTTGTGGACAAAATTAAATGAAATCAAATATGCCAATATTTCTCCTCAAGCCCTTCCCGAATTACAAGTCATACCAGCAACTAGTCATCGGGATCAATTTCTTATGAAATTAAGGCCTCAGTATGAAACAGTCAGATCCAATCTCATGAGTAGGGTCCCTTCTCCTTCTCTGGATGCCTGTCTTAATGAATTATTGCGAGAGGAACAAAGACAATTGACGCAATCTGATGTGCTTCACCAAGCTAGTCCGGGTACTATGGAGGTTGCCTATAGTGTACCCACCTTTCAATCACCGACCTCCTCTGTCAGTGTTGCTTATTCTTCCAAGGAAAAACAACCGAACAGAGATCTGAGTAAAGTACAGTGCTTCAAGTGTCAAACTTTCGGCCATTTTGCAAATCAGTGCAAGCAGCGGATCTGCAATTATTGCAAGGCATCTGGACATTCGATCAATGAATGCCGCAAACGTCCTCAAAACAGAAATCTGAAAGTTTACCAGGCGATTACTGCTACTGGCACTATTGATTCATCTTCCACATCTTCTTCGGCACCTGCTTCTGCTGCTCTAGTCTCCCCTGAAATGATCCAACAGATGATTCTCTAGGCCTTGTCCACTCTTGGTATATCTGGTAAAAATCAATCTCCCTCTCACTGGTATTTTGTCTGGTGCCTCCAATCATATGACATCATCCTCCAAAAATTTCTCCAAAATTAAACCATATGATGGACAGATTAAAGTCCATGCTGCTAATGGAACCACTATACCAATTACATCTGTTAGTGATATCTCCCATTCTCTACCTTTACATGATGTCTTTTGTTCCAAAAATCTTTCTACCAACTTAATTTCTGTGGGTCAATTGGTTGATAATAACTGCAATGTTTGTTTTTCCTCCTCTGGTTGTGTGGTGCAGGATCAGGAGACGGGGAAGGTAATAGTGAAGGGGCCTAAGTGTGGGCGTTGTTTCCTCTTCACATAGTAACACCGACTCCAGATATGTCCTTGTTTGCTTTATCAGTTGTTTCTAGGAATAATGTGCAGTTGTGGCACAATAGATTAGGCCATCCCAATTCAACCATTTTGTTATCTTTGTTAAATTCTGGTCATATTAATAAAATGAAGTTTTTATCATCAGATGTTGCTATTGATTGCACCACTTGTAAGCTGGGTAAAAGTAAAACTTTGCCTTTTCCATTACATCTCTCTTCTGCTACCCAAAGTTTTGATTTAATACATAGTGATGTTTGGGGTGTTGCACCAATTATTTCTCATTCACAGTATAAGTATTTCGTAACTTTCATTGATGATTATAGCCGGTTTACATGGATTTATTTTCTACATGCCAATTTGAAGTTTTTGATGTATTTAAAAAATTCTTGAATTATGTTCAAAATCAATTTTCAACATGTATTAAGGTTCTTCGAACCGACTCAGGGGGGGAATATGTGTCCAAACAATTTTACGAATTTTTACAAGACAGAGGGATTATCTCCCAACGGACTTGTCCCTATACTCCCCAACAGAATGGTGTGGCAGAACGGAAAAATCGTCATCTTCTAGACATGGTCAGATGTTTATTATTAGAATCCTCCGTTCCACCTAGATTTTGGTCAGAAGCTTTAACCACTGCTACTCATATCATCAACCGACTTCCTTCTCCAAAACTTCAAAACACATCTCCATATTTTCGTCTTTTCAAAACTGAACCACAATACACAACTTTCCACACTTTTGGTTGTGTTTGTTTTGTTCATCTTCCCACACACGAACGATCCAAGTTATCCGCTCAATCTGTAAAATGTGCATTCCTTGGTTATGCTTCCCACCAAAAAGGTTTTGTTTGTTATGACCCCACCTCCAAGCGTCTTCGCATTTCTAGAAATGTTGTTTTTTTTTAACGTCAGTATTTTTTTCAGGCTTATCCTGACTCATCTCCAAAAATTTCCTTTTCTAAAGTACCATCCTTTGCTGATGATTGTCTTCCTTCCCCTTTGCGATTTCATCCGGACAAGGTGTATACTCGTCGACAAAGAACAAATGCCACTACTTTGCCTCTTTTGCAAGAACCAGTCCCGAATCCTGATCCAACATCATCTTCGCCTCAACTTGCTATTCGTCGTTCTGCTCGTATCTCTCATCCACCGGATCGATACGTGTAATACCCCGAGCCCAGTATTAGGGCTAGATTATTTTCTGATATTTAATATTTAATTATCTTAGTTTTATTTAGAATTATTGGGACCCATAATTTGATGGAGGAATTTGAGTGGGACTTGTGTTGGTTATACCATAGACTCCTAGTATTGTTAGGAATAGGATTGGCATGTGAGAAGGAAATAATAAAAATTAGAAAGAGGACTTTGGAAGGATTCTACCTTTAGCTTCTATATATTGATCAACCCAAAGCCTAATTTAGTATTAGCCTTGAAGAAACTAGGAGGAGGAAGACCCAGTTCTAGTTAGCCATAACAGGTGAGTAGAGATTCTGATCTAATTGTAGGGTTTTGAATTTCTGGCCTTGCTCTTGTGTAGTTTCCTTTATTGTATGGTGAGTAAAATCCCTTATCTACTTGTTGATGATGTGGTAATTTTGTAGTCGATCGCTATCCATAATCATGGTTTCAGACCTATATTATTTGTTGTTTGATTTTACACCAAATCTGATAGAAGCCTTAGATGTTTAATGATGGAGTTTCCCTCAATTGAGTATCTGCTACAGTACCATAAACCCCATGTCGACAACCCAGTCAAGAGGGTTTGATGTTATATTGTCAGTTTTAGGATTTGAGAATTTGATTAATTGATTTCATGTGGTTAACATGTATCTTAGATTATGACTTCAATACCAAAAGACTGAAATTCAGCAACGAGTTCAAGTCAGAATTGAATTTCTACCAGTTACACACCGTCCATGCACAGTTTGGTCGACTTGGTTGTGGGGCCCATCTGGTCCATCCGATCAAACATCAGGACCATGTATCTGAAACTAGACCCATGGGCGACCCTTAAGGTGGTGGACCCATATGGAGTGGGTCCCAGTTGGGTCTCCATCCAATTGATTTGTTAGAAGAGAGGCGGCAGTTTGCAGGTTTTTGGCTGAATGTCGACAAACCTTAGTAGGACCCCCTGGCCCACCTGATCAGAGATCAGATCCATTCAATGGGTTGAGGACTGATGGGCGACCATGGAGTTTAGGTCCATCTTAAGTTTGGACCATTGGGGCCCACTATCTAACCACTCAGAGTATACCAATTGTGAGGCCTATGAATGCAAAAAATAGAGTTCTGGAAGGATCCTATCGTGGCTACTTGAGTTTCTAAAATTTGGAATAGGCCCTGGAAGTTTATAATAAACTCAGATTAGGCTCTTTTTCTTGGGAATTCATCAAGATAGGGTTTTGGGTAGAAATTTTCAGTTTTATATAAAGTCTGAATTTGCAAGGAGGTCATCCCAGTCTTAAGAAATTATGATTAAACCCTTTTGCTTACTTTTATTAAGTTTTGAACGTGGAGAATGCTATGGATGGAATCCTAAGTTTTCCTGGAATTGCAAACAAAGGCTGGTTATTCATTGTTTGAATTGCATCCTTTAGTTCTTGATTTGTCAAATATGTAATTTGAACCCTGTTATTTGAATATATGGTGACTTGAAATATGTACGTGGATTAGTATGCTCATGTCTATTTGGGATCACATATGGTAGATTGTGTGGTTTATATATGTATATCTTGTGGTTGAATATTTCCCTCAAACTGTAAAGGGTGAGTTATGTAATTGACCTCTCTCATCTCGCGCACCAATTTTTATTCGGACTGGGGCATAATAAATCCACATAATCTGAGAAGGGGTTGATTATGGAATTCGCTCGTTACTAATGTTGAGGACATGCTATATATCATATTTTTTATGAGACATGTATTTGCTATTTGACTGAGACAACTGAGATACGATGATTTTGTTTGTTTGGAGGAATCTTTGGACACACCTAGACCACGAGCATGTATGGCCGATTTTGTGAGGATTGTTGATGTTGGACTTGTGTCCGGATGATAGATGGCTTCGGGCCATGGTAGCCGTTATAGCGGCGGGTCCTTAATGGACGTGATGGGTCACTTTGATGGCTGGTCCTTAGTGGACGTGTCTGATGAGACAGGGTCATGGTGACCGGTATACATGTATACGATGGACCTTCGTGGTCGATGATTTTGGACCTTCGTGGTCGATGATTTTGGACCTTCGTGGTTGATGGTTTTGGACCTTGGTGGTCGGTTTTTGGGCTGGTGCTAACAGGTGGCTAGGAGGTTGTCGTTTGTTTGACCATATTCCAACCTTGGCTTGAATGAGACTTTGGACGTTATTTTAATTTGTTGTGTAATCTTATCTAAACATATGTTTAAATGTACAAATAGATTAGAATACCTATTCACTCAGTTGTACTGATATTTTGTGGATTTGCCCCAATCCAGGTAACCAGAACTTAGCAACTCAGGAAAACCGTGATGACCGGGAGAGACTTTGGGATGCGTACTTGAGCGTCGAAGCCTCATATATGGACAAGATTCAGATTTAATAGATTGTTCAGATTATTTCATTTTATAGACATTGCAATTATTGGACAATGTTACATTTGATTTGGATTTTTAATACAAGTTGGTTTAAGCTGATAAATGCCTGAATCTTTATGTGATCTTTGATTTAACCTATGTGTGTGATGATTATGAGTCTCGGCACGGAATTCGAAGGGCCCCGGATTCCGGGTCGTTACAATACGGCTTCTCTCATTCTTCATATTTTGCTACTTTATCTTCTGTATCCATTCCTACTTCTTATTCACAAGCAGCAAAACAGGAGTGCAGGAGACAGGCCCCCCTGAGTCGGTTCGAAGAACCTTAATACATGTTGAAAATTGATTTTGAACATAATTCAAGAATTTTTTAAATACATCAAAAACTTCAGATTTGGCATGTAGAAAATAAATCCATGTAAACCGGCTATAATCATCAATGAAAGTTACGAAATACTTATACTGTGAATGAGAAATAATTGGTGCAACACCCCAAACATCACTATGTATTAAATCAAAACTTTGGGTAGCAGAAGAGACATGTAATGGAAAAGGCAAAGTTTTACTTTTACCCAGCTTACAAGTGGTGCAATCAATAGCAACATCTGATGATAAAAACTTCATTTTATTAATATGACCAGAATTTAACAAAGATAACAAAATGGTTGAATTGGGATGGCCTAATCTATTATGCCACAACTGCACATTATTCCTAGAAACAACTGATAAAGCAAACAAGGACATATCTGGAGTTGGTGTTACTATGTGAAGAGGAAACAAACGCCCACACTTAGGCCCCTTCACTATTACCTTCCCCGTCTCCTGATCCTGCACCACACAACCAGAGGAGGAAAAACAAACATTGCAGTTATTATCAACCAATTGACCCACAGAAATTAAGTTGGTAGAAAGATTTTTGGAACAAAAGACATCATGTAAAGGTAGAGAATGGGAGATATCACCAACAGATGTAATTGGTATAGTGGTTCCATTAGCAGCATGGACTTTAATTTGTCCATCATATGGTTTAATTTTGGAGAAATTTTTGGAGGATGATGTCATATGATTGGAGGCACCAGAATCAAAATACCAGTGAGAGGGAGATTGATTTTTACCAGATATACCAAGAGTGGACATGGCCTGGAGAATCATCTGTTGGATCATTTCAGGGGAGACTGGAGCAGAAGAAGCAGGTGCCGAAGAAGATGCGGAAGATGAATCAATAGTGCCAGTAGCAGTAATCGCCTGGTAAACTTTCGGATTTCTGTTTTGAGGACGTTTGCGGCATTCATTGATCAAATGTCCAGATGCCTTGCAATAATTGCAGATCCGCTGCTTGCACTGATTTGCAAAATGGCCGAAAGTTTGACACTTGAAGCACTGTACTTTACTCAGATCTCTGTTCGGTTGTTTCCCCTTGGAAGAATAAGCAACACTGACAGAGGAGGTCGGTGATTGAAAGGTGGGTAAACTATAGGCAACCTCCATAGTACCCGGACTAGCTTGGTGAAGCGCATCAGATTGTGTCAATGTCTTTGTTCCTCTCGCAATAATTCATTAAGACAGGCATCCAGAGAAGGAGAAGGGATCCTACTCATGAGATTGGATCTGACTGTTTCATACTGAGGCCTTAATTTCATAAGAAATTGATCCCGATGACTAGTTGCTGGTATGACTTGTAATTCGGGAAGGGCTTGAGGAGAAATATTGGCATATTTGATTTCATTTAATTCTGTCCACAAAGTCTGAAAACCAGAATAATATTCCTGAATGGAAGAAGTCCCTTGCATATAATTCGCAACTTCAAATTCTAACTGATACTGTCTAGCAGAATTCCCCTGATGATTCACTGTTTTAAGATAGTCCCACATATCTTTGGCAGATTTGTAAGGTCTCAAATTAATGAAGAATTGTGGTTCCATGGAACCGAGAATCCAGGTTTTGAACTTAGCATCTTTTGTGTTCCATGACAAAAAAAATTTCTCATCCTCTGTGGGTTTTGGATCAGTGCCAGAGATATGGCCCCATAATTCTTTACCCTCTAGATAAAGTTCAAATTGAAAAGCCCATGAGGGATAATTTTTGCCATTAAACTTGATTAATGTGATTTCAGATTTCTCCATTAATGATGATGCAGATGAACCAGCAGGATTACAGACAACCCAAACTACAAATGAGATCCACAAAATAGAACTGGCAGTGGCAGAATAAACCTGAACAAGAAGCAAGGAGAAGCACTGGCCTTGTCTGTGAGCAGCTGTGACAGATTCCGGAAAAGAACACCAACAGTATTGAAGTCGTCCAGGTTGTCTGGGGGAAAGAACAGAAACTGGGCCCCACCTGATGATCTCTTGATAGATCAGAGAGTGGGGATAGTTGAGCAAGATAAGCATGCAGCTAATGGAAGAAGTTTACATGCGTTTGCCTCAAGGTTTCACAAAACCATCAGAAAATCAAGTTGCTCTTCTGAAACGATCCTTGTATGGGCTAAAACAAGCACCACGAGCATGGTTCGACAAATTCAAAGATGCTTTACTCAAGCTACAGTTTCAGCAGTCCTTATGATCCATCGTTGTTTTTGCATCACGCATCAACAGGAATCACCATCCTTCTCGTCTATGTAGACGATATCATCATCAATGGGACAGATACAGCCACGATTCAAGATCTCCAATTTTCTCTGCATCAATCTTTTCACATGAAGGATCTGGGCCCTCTGCAATATTTTTTGGTATTGGAAGTTCATCACTCCGAGAAAGGGTTGATTTTACATCAACATAAGTATACCATGGATTTGATTGAATCCGCAGGCCTGTCAAACTCCACCCCTGTGGATACTCCTCTGGAACTGAATCTCAAACTCCATAGTGACATGGTGATCCCCTGTCTGATCCGACATATTTTCGCCAGCTTGTCGGTAGTATTATATATTTGACTACTACTCGTCCTGACATCAGTTATGCAGTCAACTTGATGAGTCAGTATATGACCAAGCCTCATCATCTCCATTTAGCAGCAGTTCGGCGCATTATTCGTTATCTTCTTGGCACTTCTCACAGAGGCTTGTTTTTTCCTATTGGCTCTAAGATGACATTGACTGCCTATTCTGATGCTGATTGGGCAGGTTGTCCTGATACTCGTCGGTCCACCACGGGCTGGTGTATGTTCTTAGGTGATGCTCTTATTTCATGGAAAGTGAAGAAACAGGATAGAGTTTCAAAATCATCAACTGAGGCAGAATATCGTGCCATGTCTGCCGCATGCTCAGAGATTATATGGCTTCGAGGTCTCCTTGAGGAACTTGGCTTCTCATAGAAATCTCCCACACCGTTACATGCGGATCACCAGTGCCATTCGGATTACTGAGAATCCAGTTTTTCATGAGCGCACTAAACACATCGAGGTTGCTTGCCATTTTATCAGAGATGAATATCTTCGCAATGTTATTTCCCTTCCGTTCATCTCCTCCAGCCTCCAGACTGCTGATATTTTTACCAAAGCACTTCCTCGACCACGTCATCAATTCTTAACAGACAAATTGATGCTGGTTGACTCCTCGGCATCAATTTGAGGGGGGGTGTTAATGAAGCTGCTCCAAGCCCAAACTCGCAGGCCTATTTAGGCCCATTCTTTGTTCTTATCATTAGTCACAGCCACATGTACATACTAAATTGGTTAGCTAATTATTAGGATCTAGATTAGATTAGATTTGCTTAATTGATTGATTGATTGTAATCAGGGCTTTCAGTCCCTATTTATATGAGATACAGACGACCCTCAAAGGATGGATGATTATTCCATTTCATTCTCTCACATTTACACAGCGCGTTCAAACGGGCGTCTTCAGCATTTCAAGCCAAGAATCTCGAGAGCATCAACGTTCGAACGCACTTCATGCTCGTTCAAACACCCTTTGCATGGGTGTGCCAAGCTGGGTTCATGGGCTTTCGAAGCACAGTTGCACGGTTGAAGGTGAACGGCGAGAGGATCTGTAGTCCCTTAGGTTGAGATGCAACTGGGGAAGGATTGTAAGTGAATCTTGTAATCTTCTTTTTTAATAGTGCTTGATTGTTTTCCTGGACCGGGTTCCAGGATCCGTGGTTTTTTCCCGAGATCGGGTTTTCCACGTATATAGTGTGTTCTTGTCTATGAGTGGATGATTGATGCATTTATAGAATTGCATATCAAAGATCTAATCAAGGACCTTAACCTGCGTTAGGTTTACAAACCTTTAAGTGGTATCAGAGCATGTCACACTAATCTACTGTGTGGATTGATCATCTGTCGAATGAATTGGTGGATCGGATCTCTCATATGGAATTCAACAAAGAGGGTACCTCTAGTCCTCTACCACAAAGCCTACAGTGCTCGATGGATCTATCTATGCATATTGGAAGGTCAATCACTCCTCAGATCTATCAATGACGAAGTCTGGGATATCGTTGAAGATGGCTATACCAGACCCACGGTTGTTGCAGATGGACAAACGGTTCCCAAACCGAAAGCTCAATAGACAAAGGAGGAAAATCGGGCCTCAAATGGCAACAACAAGGCGATTAATGCCATTTTTAATGGTGTCACCGCATCAGAGTTCGCAGAATCTCCACCTACACCTCGGCTAAGGATGCTTGGGACATTCTTCAGACCGTTCATGAGGGCACAGACACCGTCAAGCAAACCAAACTCCAAAATCTTACCACCGCTTTTGAAACCATAAGAATGAAGGAATCTGAAATATTTGACGAATTCAATGTGAAATTGAGTGACATTGTCAACTCCAGTTTCAATTTGGGTGAGCCGATGTGAAACTGAGTGACATCGTCAAATGTTTCATGGGACTTGTGGGGGATGGAAATCTTGGATGGGCCCATAAATCAAGTTTGGGGTCAATCACATGACTCTAACCCCTTCATCCATGGCCCACAAATTTAATGACTCTATATTAAAGAAAAAAATCTTGACCCTCCATCCAACAGTTCAATCTATTCGAATAGGTGAAAAATCAAATGGATCCAATGTAATATTGGTGGTCCCATGTGTGTAGATGGCTTGGATATATCATAAAGTCGGCCCTACTATGTTGTCCCTCCCCATAATATGGCAAGGGATGGATGCACATGAATATTTCCATATATATAATATATGGAGATGCTCCTATAAGAGCATCTCTCACATTTCTATGAGAGCTAGGGTGGGGCCCTCACATCCATAACCAATGCCAACAACTTAAATGTGAGGGCCCCCACCCTGGCTCTCATAGTAAGGTGAATATATATATATATATAAGGGATAGACCACCTACTGTTTTTGAATTCAAGTCTCCCAGAGGCAGACCTAATTTATGTCCATAACCAACATTAGACCTCTAGAAATTTTCATTGGTTTGGTTGGGATGTAGAAGTGGACATAAGCTTTTTTCTAAAATCTTAAGATTATTTTAACCCGAGATAAGACTTCAATAGTGATGATGACAACGAACTTTTTTCTAAAATCTTAAGATTATTTTAACCCGAGATAAGACTTCAATAGTGATGATGACAACGACTACAACAATCATGAGTGCAACTCTTTTTTTAGACCCTCATATGACTTGGTATGCATTTTTCACATAGTGGGTAAGAATAAATTATTTATCACTTTTAAGCATGAGGAATGATTTGGGAAGCTTCTGAGTAATACATGTTTGTCTCGTTTTTCTTGTTTCAAGCTATTTATATCACATGCATCCAATCTATGGATAAGAACTCAGTTTTCATTACAATAGAACTTTAATTATATCCTAATAGACTGATCAATCACGTTTATACACAGCTCTAAAAGTCTGCACTCAGGATTTTCGTTTGAGGGGGCCTGATCAAAATAGGTAGTTGGATTTTTGGGCAAACACAGTATTTTCATGTGGGTTTTGGCCCTTTTGGGGCAAGCCACGTCGTCATTCACAAATGGGACGCGGAAGATATCTGCATCCAAACGCTTATATACTAAACTAAACTAAACTACACAAAGGTTGTCAACTTTGCTTTGCTTTTGTCATATGTAATTAAATAAATTCCATAAACAGAGCAGATGGAGCATTTCTTAACCAAAATACAACCACGGCTTCTAATTGCACCTCCCAATTAGAAGTCGCCACGAGTCATTTAAATGGGTGTACTGCCCCAACCCGGACCTGGTCCTAGCTAGTATAGATTCATTGATTGTGTTTTTGTTTATTTATTTATTTTTATATTAAGGACTCAAACTCAGGAGCACTCACTCACGCACTCACATCTTGTATCAGCTGAGCTACAAGCCTACAGCTTAGATACTCTATTCTTAACTACTGTAATTATGTCTATGCAGAAGTCCTTCAAGCGTTAAGTCTGCATGCTGATTTGTGACTGGCATTTCAATCTGTTTTGACCCTCTTTATCTAGAAACACCTAAAATATCTATAAGATAAAAGAAGTTGGGAAGCTTTGGTTTTAATTGCTTCTGTAACGACCGAAGCCGGCTCTCCACATGATATTGTCCGCTTTGGTTCATGGGATTCCAACGCAATCTTGCCTCACAGTTTTAAAAGGCCTCATGTGGAGTTAAGGACCAGGTCACACATATATACCCAAGATCTGGAGTAGCGTGTTTCCGACCAGACCCAACGCCCTTCTACAGGGGGGGTCACAGGAAACTATACAAGAGATAAGTACTGAAAGCAAAAGACAGCAAAGCAGAAAAACCAAAAAGAACCCTAAAACCAGTAAACTAAGGCCTTGCATAAGAATAGGCCAACTCTTTCCAATGATACACAATTTGATCTAAGGAGTATCCTCTAAAAAATGAAATAAAATTATGTATGATATAAATATATATCAAAGGCATTTTTGTTAAAATTTTTACGTCATGGCTTTCGGCAAGGCACGTTTCAGGCATGTTTCACCAACCTTCATCATCAATAAAGTCTCTCTTATCTGGTGTCAAACTTTGTTGCTTTGTAACTCGCTCATGTTACTTAATAAGATAGTCTTTTACAGTAATATATACCTCATTTAACATCAAATGACTGTAATTCTATTAATGTAGACATGTTTTAATATAATGGATGCCTTCATGGACTAATTATGATCATGTTAACTTTTACCTAAAGAAAATTTCTAATCACGAACACTATCAATTGTCGCCCATGCCACGTTTGCAGAGATCCATGCATCCACGACCAACATGAGCATAGTGTTTATGCTACATCTACAAGTTCGAACCCAACAGCCACTTGACCTGAAAAAATGTACAAAGCCAAAAGGGGAGACCATGGTTTATAGGCAAAGAAACAGAGTTTCACCTGTAGCAGCAGGGAAATACAGTCCGAGAGTCCACACTAGTTACGTCTACACAGAACAAGTTCTGTTGTGTCAGAATTCAACTGACTTTTTTTTTTGGTGAAGTAACTCATGTGACTTAGGTATGCCCCTTTAGATTTGAAAATTAACATACAATGCCTGTAATTTCTAACTTCAATAAATATGATGAATGCAAATTGCAGATGTTAGCAGCACTAGTAAAAATGAGGGGGCCACAGGTTCAGTCAACCATCCTGCTTCAAAGGTTATGTTGTCTGCATCAGGCAAGGCCAGGGAACAATGGTTTGCAAATCACTATGTATGCATAAGAATGGATAGAAATTTCAAACTAAAATACAAATGATATCATAAAATGGGCGGGCAAAAAATTTACTGCGTGTCATATTTCCTTATTGTAAGACAATTCAACTGGAAATCATGCAATTTGTAAAATGCAGTAGACACCAAACAGGATGTAATACTTAAAATTTAAATATAATTATGGTAAAAATTTATGGAATCTTTAGTATGCAGACCTGAAAGGGAATGCTGAAAAAAAAGTTCAAATTGTAGGGTGCAAGATGCCATTAGAGATATTCATAATGAGAACAGTTGGTGGGATGTAAAATCATATTTTGGAAATATGTGATGGAAACAGAATAGTATATTCCCACCATTATAGCTTAGCTTGCAATATTGATTGACCGTGATAGTAATACTGCTTGAAGTTTCCTATTATTCTAGCGGTTCTTACATAGCGTCACTTTTGGTTCCGGTGTTAGTCACTGTAAGATGGGTCTTTTATGAAATTGGTTTTTATGATAAGCTTTCAATTTACTGAGCATATATGCTGATTTATTGCCAATTGCTTCTTTGATAAAGGAAGGTTGAGTGTATAAAAATTAGCTCATCATGTTTCCACTATTGCTTCTTTAATTGCATGCAGACATTTGTTGTAATAAACCTGCAAAATAGTAGCATAGATGCCAGCTTAGGTTAGAGTAAAATTGGGAAAAACTGCGTCATGATCAAGGTTGTGTCAAAGATTTTGGAAAGGAAATGCGCAGGATGACAGTGGTTGATGAACACACTGGGCATAATTACTGTTCAAGTGTCTTGAATTACAGGCATTCCATTTGTCCAAATGCAAATATAATATGATACAAAATCGTACTTCTAGAAGATGTGTTGGACTCATTGTACCAAGAGAACTAAAAGGATAATCTTCGCAACCTAACATTCACATATTAACTGAATGTTAATAATTTCTGATCTTATAACGTCAAATAGTTAGTCTTGCATGGCCCTGCATCAATCACTGTACAGAAATTGTTATGCCGATAACAAGCAATCATGAGTAAGAGGGCTTCCATTGAAATGCAGAGGAAATACCAACATCTCCAAGAGATTGGACTCCCAGTTCAGTTAGAAAGAAAGAAACTTCAGTTAGAAAGAAAGAATGAAGTTGAAAAACAATTAAATAAAACGACTGAATGAGTCGACATAACTAGTATGTTTCCGCTTATGTCCTCATTCATAATTTTATCCTCTCTTGTAACTTCACACTTCTCTCTTAGCATGCACATTTCTGCAGCATACAGAACCTAGTCTTGTCCTTTCTCCACTGCCAAATACATAGCTCAATATAGCATGGCAAGTCTAACCGGCCTCGTAAAGACATCCAAATACTCAAAGTGGCACTATAGATTATCCAAATAATCTACTAAACCTAACACTTACCCTACTTACTATATTCAACTCAAACCCTTTGTTTCTCTGAACAGTTGCTCATTGCAATTTACCACATTCTCACACAAATATTTTCAATTTTCTCCCACATCTTCTCTACTCTCAAATCAATTAAACTTGCATTCTGATGTGAAGATTCACTAGAGTGATATGCGACATATCTACCACGCAATCATCTGGATCGTCTTTATGCATCAAATGATTTCAACATTCATGTCAGGGCAAGATAAACAATATTCGGTCAAAACATGGAATGAAGGGCCAAGGTCGATGCAAATTAGACTATCAGATCAGTTGATTCCATCCCTCAATGCCAATTTTCATAAAAAAAAAAAGAATACCTCACTGCAAAATTAAGTTGACAGCAATGCGAGGGATGGAACCGGCATGCTCACGACCCCGACAAAGACCATAATTGGTGCCCAAACATGGTTCAGAAAACCAGCTTCGTGCATGCTCCGGCAAGTACCGCTATTGGGGGTCCACGGTATCAATACATACAAGAATTGAAATAATGCAAAGGACTGAGTTGCATATGAATTTTGGGTGTCTCTTTTAGAGATAGACCCTTCCATTAAATAGGATGAAAAGTGCCTTAATCAAGGCTACCGATCTGTACATTATATGGCTGTACAATCTAAATGAATGATGTCACATCACATGACTAGAAGCTTGAAGTTCGTGGATTGCAGCAAGAACATCAACAGAGACATTTGCATATTTGATGCTGTCATATTCAGTCCAGAGGTTTCGGAATCCAGAATAGTAATCTTGAATGGACAAGTTACCTTGTGAATATTCTGTGGTTTCACATTCCGATTGAAACTGTCGTGCAGAATTTTCACAATGATAAACTTTCTGCAAATATTCCCACATTTCCTTTGCAGTCTTATAGGGTTTGAGGTTCATAATTAGATGATCTTCAACAGATCCAAGGATCCAAGTTTTAATTTTGGCATCCTTGGTATTCCATGCAGAAATTAATTTCTCACCCTCAGTCGGTTTAGGTTCAGAACCAGAAATATGCCCCCACAATTCGTTAGCTTCAATGTACGATTGAAACTGAAATGCCCAAGCTCCATAATTTTTTCCATTGAATTGAATCAATTTTACCCCAGATTTCTCCATTTAAAACAGCACTAGAACCAAATTGCAGCAAACCAAATAGTGCAAAATCCAAACAGTGCAGCACAAGACAGAAGCAGAAATGGTAGTGCAGAAGATTAAAACAGGCTGTTTTGCCGATGCCAAACAGTGCAGAAATGACAGGAAACTGTATGTGAGTAGTTTCACAAAATAAAAAGGTCCAAGCGACTTGGATTTTGACTACTAATTCCCTCCATGGGGCCCACTGCTTGTTCTGATTGAGAATCAGATCAAGAAGGTTCAAGCAGAATCAAAATCTCTTTCCAGCAATAAAGGATTCATCAAAATCCATCCACAATCCAAGATTTTGTACGGCCGTGATCAAAACCATCTTAGGAAACTTGACAATCACAAGTCGGGTCAAATGGCTTACCTCTAATCTTGGAAAAATGTTGAAAAAATATCCAAATTTACCAGGAGAGGAAGTCGACCACTGCTGTAGAGATTTCTGAAGACGTCATGATGATTGCAGGTGGGCCCTGTTGATCATAACGTGACAAAAGAGGTTTCCTCCGGCTGTTTGCTTCCAAAAAACTCAGATCCCTGATCTGGTTGTTGCCAAGTTTACAGATCCTTGATCTGTATGCTTCTGAAACACAAGTTTGTTTCTCCCAAGAACGATATGCCGACAAGACGAAAAAAAAAACCTACAATCAAGAACAGATTCTTGATCTGCTTGCATTTCCCAAGAGCTGTTTTCAGAACAGAAGGTTGACAGGCCCCCAAGAACTTCCCATGATCGGTATCAGCTCTGATACCATATCAAAATATACAAGAATAGAAATAATGCAAAAGACCTTGTTGCATAACAATTTTGGGTGTCTTCTTTAGAGATTGACCCTTCCATTAAATAGCATGAAAAGTGGCTTAATCAAGGCTACCAATCTGTACATTATATGGCTGTAAAATCTAAATTAATAACGGGCATCTATATAAAAGGAAATTAAAGAATGTACACTTTGACTAAATTCTATCAATTAGATCTACAAAATCTGAGATTGGATTTATGACAATTATGCGGGTTGGCCTGTGGGCCCGAATCCAGATATATTGTGACACATGGCCCCATTAAAGACGCACTCAAAGCAAAGAATAATCAACGAATTTGTTTCTTTCTTCAAAACATGGAGGGAAGGGCGACTGCCGATGCAAACTGGACTATCAAATTAAGGACACATACATTATTAAGGATTATCAGGCGTCTAAATCAGAAAATTAACGAGTCAGTTGATTCCATCCCTCAATCCCGATTTTTTTCCAAATAGTCTATCACAGCAGAATTAAGTGGACAGCGATAAGAGGGAAGGGACCAGCATGTGCACAACCCCAGCCAAGACCATAACTAGCGCGAAAAACCTAATTCACAAAACCAGCTACGTGCGCGGGGGTCCACTCCCCACCGAAGAAATGCCAAATATTGCTTTGGGAGGAACAACATTCAAAGTACTCTTTTTCCTTCCCTCCACATTGCCTTCAGAAAATGGGCACGTCCACAGAAAGAAACAAGGGGCCAAATATCAACAACATGTGGACTCAAAGCGGAAGAATAATCAACGAATTTGTTAATTTCTTCTTTTGGAAAACTTCATTATCCAAGTAATGAGGGCTACATATAATACATTTCTTTCCTCCGAATGAAGCAAAAAACGAGAACAAGAAAAATCATAAGGTAGTTTAGAAGTTCCTATCTAATCTTTCAATAAGCGGATGGGCGACATATTTATTGCGCGGTCGTCTGGATCGTCTGCATCCATCAAAAGTTTTCAGCATTCCATGTTACTGCAATTTTTGTCTAAACATGGAATGAAGAGCCAAGGTCGATGCAGTCCGGACATCCAAATTAACAGCAAAATATTCAGGATTATGCGGCATCAGAATTGCAAAATTATTCAGCTGATTCCATTCCTCCATCCCAATTTCTAACCAATGAGTCCATCACTGCAGAATTAGGTGGGGACGACAATGCGAGGGAAGGGAACCCGCATGTTCACAAACTCAACTGAGAGAGTAAATGGCGACAGGTCCTAATTCGCAAAACCAGCCACGTGCGCGCTCCTACAAGTACCGTGAGGGAAGGGGAACCTGGATGCTCACAAACCCAACCAAGAGAGGAAATGGCGACCGATCCTAGTTCAGAAACCCAACGTCGTGCGTGCTGCTGCAGGTACCGCTAGTGGAGGTCCACAACCCCACTGAACAAATGCCCAATATAGCTTTGAGGGGAACAAGACTCGGCGCACTATTTTCTTCTCCGCTCAATGGCTAACTTAATAAAATGGGCACGTTCGAAGGAAGAAACGAGGGGCCAAAATCAACAACATGTGGACTCCAAGCGAAGATTAATAAATGAATTCATTTCTTTCTTCTTTTGGAAAGTGCGTTATCAACGTTATACGCACTTCGCAATATATGGATTTCTTTCATCGGTACTTAGGACTAACGGGTCCAACAAAAATATAAAGTAGTTTTAGTGTTCTGGTAAGAAGATTCACGAGTGTGATCCGCGATACCTAACGATCATCTGGATCGTCTCTATGCATCAAATGATATCAACTTCCGAGTCAGGGAAAGATCAATAAAATTCAGTCATAACATGGAATGAAGGGCAAGGGTCGATGCAAATTGGGCTACCAAAATATTCAGGATTATCTCGTGTCCAAATAAAAAAAATTATCGAATCAGTTGAATCCATCCCTTAACGCCAATTTTCATACAAAAAAAAAAAGAGCACCTCACTGCAAAATTAAGTTGGCAGCAGTGCGAGGGATGGGACCGGCATGCTCATGACCCCAACAAAGGCCATAATCGGTGCCTAACATGGTTTCGAAAACCACCTTCGTGCATGCATCGGCAAGTACTGCTATTGGCGTCCACGGCCCCACTAAAGACGCACCCAACATTGCTTTGGGAGGAACTAGATTCGTTGCACAGTTTTCTCCCCCACTCAGCGGCTTAATAAAATAGGCACGTCCGAAGAAAGAAAAAAGGGCCAAATATCAGCAAAGTGCGGACTACAAGCAAAGAATAATCAATGAACTAGTTTCTTCCTTCTTTTGGAAATTTCATTATTGATGTAATGGGGACTCCATTAAATAAATTTGTTTCCTCGGTACTCGGGGAAAAAGACAATAAGAAAATTTCTAAAGCGTTACAAGTCTTCTGATGTGATCTTTGACTACAAAAATACGCGACAGATCTAACACGCGAACATTGGGATCCTCTCTACACATCAATAGATTTAAACATACATGTTAGGGAAGATAAACAAATGTTAGTCAAAACATGGAAGGGATTTAAACATACATGTTAGGGAAGATAAACAAATGTTAGTCAAAACATGGAAGGAAGGGCGATTGCCAATGCAAACTGGACTGTCAAATTAAGGACACATTAAGGAATATCAGGCGTCCAAATTAGAAAACTAACGAGTCAGTTGATTCCATCCCTCAATCCCGGTTTTTTTCCAAATAGTCCATCATGGCAGAATAAAGTGGACAGCAATAAGAGGGACGGGACCAGCATCTGCACAACCCCAACCAGGACCATAACTGGCGCAAAAAACCTAATTCACAAAACCAGCTACGTGCGTGGTACACGTAGTACCGCCAGTGGGGGTCCACTCCAAACCGAAGAAATGCCTAATATGGCTTTGGGAGGAACAACATTCAGAGTACTCTTTTTCCTACCCTCCACAGTGACTTCAGAAAATGGGCACGTCCGAAGAAAGAAACAAGGGGCCAAATATCAACAACACGTGGACTCAAAGCGGAAGAATAATCAACGAATCTGTTTCTTTCTTCTTTTGGAAAACTTCATTATCCAAGTAATGAGGGCCACATAAAATAGATTTCTTTCCTCCAAACGAAGCAAAAACGAGAACATGAAAAATCATAAGGTAGTTTAGAAGTTCCTATTAATCTTTCAATAAGCGGATGGGCGGCAGATTTATTGCGCGGTCGTCTGGATTGTCTGCATGCATCAAAAGTTTTCAGCATCCATGTTGTTGCAATTTTTGTCTGAACATGGAATGAAGAGCCAAGGTCGATGCAGTCCGGACTTCCAAATTAACAGCAAAATATTCAGGATTATAGGGCATCAGAATTGCAAAATTATTTGATGAGCTGATTCCATTCCTCAATTCCAATTTCTAACCAAAGAGTCCATCACTACAGAATTAGGTGGGGACGACAATGAGAGGGAAGGGAACCTGCATGTTCACAAACCCAACCGAGAGAGTATATGGCAACAGGTCCTAGTTCACAAAACCAGCTGCGTGCGTGCTCCTACAAGTACCGTGAGGGAAGGGGAACCTGCATGCTCACAAACCCAACTAAGAGAGGAAATGACAACCGATCCTAGTTCAGAAACCCAGCGACGTGCGTGCTGATACAGGCACCGCTAGTGGAGGTCCACTGCCCCACTGAAGAAATGCCCAATATAGCTTTGAGGGGAACAAGACTCGGCGCACCATTTTCTTCCCCGCTTAGTGGCTAACTTAATAAAATGGGCACGTCCGAAGAAAGAAACGAGGGGCCAAATATCAACAACATGTGGACTCCAAGCGAAGATTAATAAATGAATTCGTTTCTTTCTTCTTTTGGAAAGTGCGTTCTCAACGTTATACGCACTGCGCACTAGATGGATTTCTTTCCTCGGTACTTAGGACTAACGGGTCCAAGAAAAACATAAAGTAGTTTTAGCGTTCTGGTAAGAAGATTCACGAGTGTGATCCACGATACCACGCAATCATCTAGATTGTCTCTATGCATCAAATGATATCAACTTCCGAGTCAGGGAAAGATCAACAAACTTAGGTCAAAACATGGAATGAAGGGCAAGGGTCGATGCAAATTGGACTACCAAAATATTCAGGATTGTCTCGTGTCTAAATAAGAAAATTATCGGATCAGTTGAATCCATCCCTCACTGCAAAAAAAAAAAAAAGAGTACCTCACTGCAAAATTAAGTTGGCAGCAGTGCGAGGGATGGGACCGGCATGCTCACGACCCCGACAAAGACCATAATCGGTGCCCAAACATGGTTTCGAAAACCAGCTTCATGCATGCTCCGGCAAGTACCGCTATTGGGGTCCACGACTCCACTAAAGACGCGCCAAATATTGCTTTGGGAGGAACTAGATTCGTTGCACAGTTTTCTCCCCCACTCAGCGGCTTAATAAAATAGGCACGTCCGAAGAAAGAAACAAGGGGCCAAATATCAATAAAGTGTGGACTACAAGCGAAGAATAATCGATGAACTTGTTTCTTCCTTCTTTTGGAAACTTCATTATCGATGTAATGTGGACTCCATTAAATAAATTTGTTTCCACGGTACTCAGGGAAAGAGACAATAAGAAAATTTCTAAAGCGTTACAAGCCTTTTAATATGATCTTTGACTACAAAAATATGCGACAGATCTAACACGCGATCATCGGGATCCTCTCTACGCATCAATAGGTTTAAACATACATGTTAGGGAAGATAACAAACGTCAGTCAAAACATGGAATGGCGATTGCCGATGCAAACTTGACTGTCAAATTAAGGACACATTAAGGAATATAAGGCGTCCAAATAAGAAAACTAATGAGTCGGTTGATTCCATCCCTCAATCCCAATTTTTTTACAAATAGTCCATCACAGCAAAAATAAGTGGACAACAATAAGAGGGACGGAACCAGCATCTGCACAACCCCAACCAAGACCATAACTGGCGCGAAAAACCTAATTCACAAAACCAGCTGCGTGCGTGGTACTCGTACTACCGCCAGCGGGGGTCTACTCCCCACCGAAGAAATGCCCAATATTGCTTTGGGAGGAACAACATTCAGGGTACCCTTTTTCCTACCCTCCACAGTGACTTCAGAAAATGGGCACAACCGAAGAAAGAAACAAAGGGCCAGATTTTTTTTTTTTGAAATCGTAGCTTGTATTAATCAAAAGCTTTACAGAAAGAAACAAACGACCAAATATCAACAACATGTGGATTCAAAGCGGAAGAATAATCAACGAATTTGTTTCTTTCTTCTTTTGGAAAACTTCATTATCCAAGTAATGAGGGCCACATAAAATAGATTTCTTTCCACCGAACGAAGCAAAGACAAGAACATGAAAAATCATCAGGTAGTTTAGAAGTTACTATTTAATCTTTCAATTAGCGGATGGGCGGCAGATTTATTGCGCCGTCGTCTGGATCGTCTACATGCATCAAAGGTTTTCAGAATCCATGTTATTGCAATTTTTGTCTGAACATGGAATGAAGGGCCAAGAACGATGCAGTCCGGACTTCCAAATTAACAGCAAAATATTCAGGACTATAGGGCGTCAGAATTGCAAAATTATTTGATGAGCAGATTCCATTCCTCAATCCCAATTTCTAAACAAAGAGTCCATCACTGCAGAATTAGGTGGGGACGATAATGCGAGGGAAGGAACCTGCATGTTCACAAACCCAATCGATAGAGTAAATGGAGCCAAATATCAACAACATGTGGACTCCAAGCGAAGATTAATAAATGAATTCGTTTCTTTCTTCTTTTGGAAAGTGTGTTATCCACGTTATACGCACTGCACACTAGATGGATTTCTTTCCTCGGTACTTAGGACTAACGGGTCTAACAAAAATATAAAGTAGTTTTTGCGTTCTGGTAAGAAGATTCACGAATGTGATCCGCGATACCACGCGATCATCTGGATCGTCTCTATGCATCAAATGATATCAACTTCCGAGTCAGGGAAAGATCAACAAAATTCGGTCATAACAAGGAATGAAGGGCAAGGGTCGATGCAAATTGGACTACCAAAATATTCACGATTATTAAGTGTCCAATAAAAAAATTATCGAATCAGTTGAAACCATCCCTCAACACCAATTTTCATACCAAAAATAAAAAAAACACAGAAAACTGCAAAATTAAGTTGGCAGCAGTGCGAGGGATGGGAGCGACATGCAAACGACCCCGACAAAGACTATAATCGGTGTCCAAACATGGTTTCGAAAACCAGCATCGTGCATGCTCCGGCAAGTAACGCTATTGGGGTCCACGGCCCCACTAAAGACGCGCCCAATATTGCTTTGGGAGGAACTAGATTCGTTGCAACAGTTTTTTCCCCCACTCAGCGGCTTAATAAAATAGGCACGTCCGAAGAAAGAAATAAGGGGCCAAATATCAACAAAGTGTGGACTACAAGCAATGAATAATCAATGAACTTGTTTCTTCCTTCTTTTGGAAACTTCATTATCGATGCAATGGGAGCTCCATTAAATAAATTTGTTTCCTCGGTACTCAGGGAAAACGACAATAAGAAAATTTCTAAAGCATTACAAGCCTTCTGATGTGATCTTTAACTACAAAAATACGCAACAGATCTAACACGCGATCATCGGGATTCTCTCTACGCATCAATAGATTTAAACATACATATAAGGGAAGATAAAATAATTTTAGTCAAAACAAAGGA
Source organism: Litsea cubeba (assembly GCA_012931725.1). NCBI lineage: Eukaryota > Viridiplantae > Streptophyta > Magnoliopsida > Laurales > Lauraceae > Litsea > Litsea cubeba. The sequence goes on along the minus strand of CM022952.1, from coordinate 76,653,237 downwards.
AGGAAGGGCGATCGCGGATGCAAACTTGAGTGTCAAATTAAGGACACATACATTATTAAGGATTATCAGGCGTCCAAATCAGAAAACTAACGAGTCGGTTGATTCCATCCCTCAATCCAGATTTTTTCCCAAACAGTCCATCAAAGCAGAATTAAGTGGACAGCGATAAGAGGGACGGGACCAGCAAGTGCACAACCCCAGCCAACACCATAACTGGGGCGAAAAACCTAATTCACAAAACCAACTGCGTGTGTGGTACTCGTAGTACCGCCAGCGGCGGTCCACTCCCCACCGAAGAAATGCCCAATATTGCTTTGGGAGGAACAGCATTCAGAGTACTCTTTTTCCTACCCTCCACAGTGACTTCAGAAAATGGGCACGTCCGAAGAAAGAAACAAAGGGCCAAATATCAACATGTGGACTCAAAGCGGAAGAATAATCAACGAATCAGTTTCTTTCTTCTTTTGGAAAACTTCATTATCCAAGTAATGAGGGCCACATAAAACAGATTTCTTTCCTTCGAACGAAGCAAAAACGAGAACATGAAAAATCATAAGGTAGTTTAGAAGTTCCTATTTAATCTTTCAATAAGTGGATGGGCGGCAGATTTATTGCGCGGTCGTCTGGATCGTCTGCATGCATCAAAAGTTTTTAGCATCCATGTTACTGCAATTTTTCTCTACACATGGAATGAAGGGCCAAGGTCGATGCAGTCCGGACTTCCAAATTAACAGCAAAATATTCAGGATTATGCGGCGTCAGAATTGCAAAATTATTTGATGAACTGATTCCATTCCTCAATCCCAATTTCTAACCAAAGTGCGTGGGTGCTCCTACAAGTACCACGAGGGAAGGGAACCTGCATGCTCACAAACCCAACCAAGAGAATAAATGGCGACCGATCCTAGTTCAAAAAACCAGCGACGTGCGTGCTCCTACATGTACCGCTACTGGAGGTCCACAACCCCACTGAAGAAATGCCCAATATAGCCTTGAGGGGAATAAGATTCGGTGAACTATTTTCTTCCCCAGTCAGTGGCTAATTTAATAAAATGGGCACGTCCGAAGAAAGAAACGAGGGGCCAAATATCGACAATGTGAACTCCGAGCGAAAACTAATAAATGAATTCGTTTCTTTCTTCTTTTGGAAAGTGCATTGTCAACGTTATACGCACTGCGCACTGGATAGATTTCTTTCCTCGGTACTTAGGACTAAAGGGTGCAACAAAAATCTAAAGTAGTTTTAGCGTTCTGGTATGAAGATTCATGAGTGTGATCCGCGACAGATCTACCACGCGATCATCTGGATCGTCACTATGCATCAAATGATATCTTCTGAGTCGGAAAGATAAAAAATATTCGGTCAAAATATTTAATTTTTTTTATAACAAATTTGGTCATAACAGGGAATGAAGGGCACGGGCCGAAGCAAATTGGACTACCAAAATATTCAGGATTATCTAGTGTCCAAAAAAGAAAATTATTGGATCAGCTAAATCAATCCCACAGCGCCAATTTTCATTAAAAAAAAAAGAGTACCTCACTGCAAAATTAAGTTGGCAGCATTGCGAGGGATGGGAGCGACATGCTCACGACCCCGACAAAGGCGATAATCGGTGCCCAAACATGGTTTCGAAAACCAGCTTCGTGCACGCTCCGACAAGTACTGCAACTGGGGTCCACGGCCCCACTAAAGACGCGCCCAATATTGCTTTGGGAGGAACTAGATTCGTTGCCCAATTTTCTCCCCCACTCAGCGGCTTCATAAAATAGGCACGTCCGAAGAAAGAAACAAGGGGCCAAATATCAACAAAGTGTGGACTACAAGCGAAGAATAATCAATGAACTTGTTTCTTCCTTCTTTTGGAAACTTCATTATCGATGCAATAGGAACTCCATTAAATAAATTTGTTTCCTCGGTACTCGGGGAAAACGACAATAAGAAAATTTCAAAAGCGTTACAAGCTTCTGATGTGATCTTTGACTACAAAAATAGGCGACAGATCTAACAACCCATCATCGGGATCCTCTCTACGCATCAATAGATTTAAACATACAAGTTAGGGAAGATAAAATAATTTCAGTCAAAACATGGAAGGAAGGGCGATTGCGGATGCAAACTTGACTGTCAAATTAAGGACACATACATTATTAAGGATTATCAAGCGTCCAAATCAGAAAACTAACGAGTCGGTTGATTCCAACCCTCAATGCCGATTTTTTCCCAAACAATCCATCATAGCAGAATTAAGTGGACAGCGATAAAAGGGACGGGACCAGCAAGTGCACTACCCCAGCCAACACCATAACTGGGGCGGAAAAACCTAATTCACAAAACCAGCTGCATGTGTGGTACTCGTAGTACCGCCAGCGGCAGTCCACTCCCCACCGAAGAAATGCCCAATATTGCTTTGGGAGGAACAGCATTCAGAGTACTCTTTTTCCTACCCTCCACAGTGACTTCAGAAAATGGGCACGTCCGAAGAAAGAAACAAAGGGCCAAATATCAACAACATGTGGACTCAAAGCGGAAGAATAATCAACGAATCGGTTTTTTCTTGTTTTGGAAAACTTCATTATCCAAGTAATGAGGGCCACATAAAACAAATTTCTTTCCTTCAAACGAAGCAAAAACGACAACATGAAAAATCATAAGGTAGTTTAGAAGTTCCTATTTAATCTTTCAATAAGCGGATGGGCGGCAGATTTATTGCGCGGTCGTCTGGATCGTCTGCATGCATCAAAAGTTTTCAGCATCCATGTTACTGCAATTTTTCTCTACACAAGGAATGAAGAGCAAAGGTCGATGCAGTCCGGACTTCCAAATTAACAGCAAAATATTCAGGATTATGCGGCGTCAGAATTGCAAAATTATATGAAGAACTGATTCCATTCCTCAATCCCAATTTCTAACCAAAGTGCGTGTGTGCTCTAGTAAGTACCGCGAGGGAAGGGAACCTGCATGCTCACAAACCCAACGAAGAGAGTAAATGGCGACCGTTCCTAGTTCAAAAAACCAGCGACGTGCGTGCTGCTACATGTACCGCTAGTGGAGGTCCACAACCCCACTGAAGAAATGCCCAATATAACTTTGAGGGGAATAAGATTGGGTGAACTATTATCTTCCCCGCTCAGTGGCTAACTTAATAAATGGGCCTGTCCGAAGAAAGAAACGAGGGGCCAAATATCAAAAACATGGGGACTCTAAGCGAAGATTAATAAATGAATTCGTTTCTTTCCTCTTTTGGAAAGTGCGATGTCAACGTTATACGCACTGCGCACTAGATAGATTTCTTTCCTAGGTACTTAGGACTAACGGGTCCAACAAAAATGTAAAGTAGTTTTAGCGTTCTGGTATGAAGATTAACGAGTATGATCCGCGACAGATCTACCACGCGATCATCTGGATCGTCTCTATGCATCAAATGATATCTTCCGAGTCGGAAAGCTCAACAAAATTCGATCATAAACTTTATTTTTTTTATAACAAATTCGGTCATAACAGGGAATGAAGGGCAAGGGTCGATGCAAACTGGACTACCAAAATATTCACGATTATCTAGTGTCCAAATAAGAAAATTACCGAATCAGTTGAATCCATCCTCCAACGCCAATTTTCATTAAAAAAAAAAAAAGGAATATCTGACTGCAAATTTAAGTTTGCAGCAGTGCGAGGGATGGGACCGGCATGCTCACGACCCCGACAAACACCATAATCGGTGCCCAAACATAGTTTCGAAAACCAGCTTCGTGCACGCTCCGGCATGTACCGCTATTGGGGTCCACGGCCCCACTAAAGACGCGCCCAATATTGCTTTGGGAGGAACTAGATTCGTTGCACAGTTTGCTCCCCCACTCAGCGGCTTAATAAAATGGGCACGTCCGAAGAAAGAAACAAGGGGCCAAATATCAACAAATCGTGGACTACAAGCGAAGAATAATCAATGAAGTTGTTTCTTCCTTCTTTTGAGAACTTCATTATCGATGTAATGGTGACTCCATTAAATAAATTTGTTTCCTCGGTACACGGGGAAAAAGACAATAAGAAAATTTCTAAAGCGTTACAAGCCTTCTGATGTGATCTTTGACTACAAAAATACGCGACAGATCTAACACGGAATCATCGGGATCCTCTCTACGCATCAATAGATTTAAACATACATGTTAGGGAAGATCAAATATTTTCAGTCAAAACATGGAAGGAATGGCGATCGCAGATGCAAACTTGACTGTCAAATTAAGGACACATACATTATTAAGGATTATCAGGCGTCCAAATCAGAAAACTAACGAGTCGGTTGATTCCATCCCTCAATCCCGATTTTTTCCCAAACAATCCATCAAAGCAGAATTAAGTGGACAGCGATAAGAGGGACGGGACCAGCATGTGCACAACCCCAGCCAACACCATAACTGGGGCGAAAAACCTAATTCACAAAACCGGCCGCGTGTGTGGTACTCGTAGTACCGCCAGCGGGGGTCCACTCCCCACCGAAGAAATGCCCAATATTGCTTTGGGAGGAACAACATTCAGAGTACCCTTTTTTCTACCCTCCACAGTGACTTCAAAAAATGGGCACGTCCGAAGAAAGAAACAAAGGGCCAAATATCAACAACATGTGGACTCAAAGCGGAAGAATAATCGACGAATTTGTTTCTTTCTTCTTTTGGAAAACTTCATTATCCAAGTAATGAGGGCCACATAAAATAGATTTCTTTCCAAAGAACGAAGCAAAAACGAGACGATGAAAAATCACAAGGTAGTTTAGAAGTTCCTATTTAATCTTTCAATAAGCGGATGGGCGGCAGATTTATTGCGCGGTCGTCTGGATCGTCTGCATGCATCAAAAGTTTTCAGCATCCATGTTACTGCAATTTTTGTCTAAGCATGGAAAGAAGGGCCAAGGTCAATGCAGTCCGAACTTCCAAATTAACAGCAAAATATTCAGGATTATGCGGCGTCAGAATTGCAAAATTATTTGATGAGCTCATTCCATTCCTCAATCCCAATTTCTAACCAAAGTGCGTGTGTGCTCCTACAAGTACCGTGAGGGAAGGGAACCTACATGCTCACAAACCCAACCAAGTGAGTAAATGCGACCGATCCTAGTTCAAAAAACCAGCGACGTGCGTGCTCCTACATGTACCGCTAGTGGAGGTCCACAACCCCACTCAAGAAATGCCCAATATAGCTTTGAGGGGAATAAGATTCGGCGAACTATTTTCTTCCCCGCTCAGTGGCTAACTAAATAAAATGGGCACGTCCGAAGAAAGAAACGAGGGGCCAAATATCAACAACATGTGGACTCCAAGCGAAGATTAATAAATGAATTCGTTTCTTTCTTCTTTTGGAAAGTGCGATGTGAACGTTATACGCACTGCGCACTAGATAGATTTCTTTCCTAGGTACTTAGGACTAACGGGTCCAACAAAAATGTAAAGTAGTTTTAGCGTTTTGGTATGAAGATTAACGAGTATGATCCGCGACAGATCTTCCACGCGATCATCTGGATCGTCTCTATGCATCAAATGATATCTTCCGAGTCGGAAAGCTCAACAAAATTCGATCATAAACTTTATTTTTTTTATAACAAATTCGGTCATAACAGGGAATGAAGGGCAAGGGTCGATGCAAACTGGACTACCAAAATATTCACGATTATCTAGTGTCCAAATAAGAAAACTACCGAATCAGTTGAATCCATCCTCCAACGCCAATTTTCAGTAAAAAAAAAAGGAATATCTGACTGCAAATTTAAGTTGGCAGCAGTGCGAGGGATGGGACCGGCATGCTCACGACCTCGACAAACACCATAATCGGTGCCCAAACATGGTTTCGAAAACCAGCTTCGTGCACGCTCCGGCATGTACCGCTATTGGGGTCCACGGCCCCACTAAAGACGCGCCCAATATTGCTTTGGGAGGAACTAGATTCGTTGCACAGTTTGCTCCCCCACTCAGCGGCTTAATAACATGGGCACGTCCGAAGAAAGAAACAAGGGGCCAAATATCAACAAATCGTGGACTACAAGCGAAGAATAATCAATGAAGTTGTTTCTTCCTTCTTTTGGAAACTTCATTATCGATGTACTGGGGACTCCATTAAATAAATTTGTTTCCTCGGTACACGGGGAAAAAGACAATAAGAAAATTTCTAAAGCGTTACAAGCCTTCTGATGTGATCTTTGACTACAAAAATACGCGACAGATCTAACACGGAATCATCGGGATCCTCTCTACGCATCAATAGATTTAAACATACATGTTAGGGAAGATCAAATATTTTCAGTCAAAACATGGAAGGAAGGGCGATCGCGGATGCAAACTTGACTGTCAAATTAAGGACACATACATAATTAAGGATTATCAGGCGTCCAAATCAGAAAACTAACGAGTCGGTTGATTCCATCCCTCAATCCCGATTTTTTCCCAAACAATCCATCAAAGCAGAATTAAGTGGACAGCGATAAGAGGGACGGGACCAGCATGTGCACAAGCCCAGCCAACACCATAACTGGGGCGAAAAACCTAATTCACAAAACCGGCTGCGTGTGTGGTACTCGTAGTACCGCCAGCGGGGGTCCACTCCCCACCGAAGAAATGCCCAATATTGCTTTGGGAGGAACAACATTCAGAGTACCCATTTTCCAACCCTCCACAGTGACTTCAGAAAATGGGCACGTCCGAAGAAAGAAACAAAGGGCCAAATATCTACAACATGTGGACTCAAAGCGGAAGAATAATCAACGAATTTGTTTCTTTCTTCTTTTGGAAAACTTCATTATCCAAGTAATGAGGGCCACATAAAATAGATTTCTTTCCTTCGAACGAAACAAAAACGAGAAGATGAAAAATCACAAGGTAGTTTAGAAGTTCCTATTTAATCTTTCAATAAGCGGTATGGGCGACAGATTTATTGCGCGATCGTCTGGATCGTCTGCATGCATCAAAAGTTTTTTTCAGCATCCATGTTACTGCAATTTTTGTCTAAGCATGGAATGAAGGGCCAAGGTCGATGCAATCCGAACTTCCAAATTAACAGCAAAATATTCAGGATTATGCGGCGTCAGAATTGCAAAATTATTTGATGAGCTAATTCCATTCCTCAATCCTAATTTCTAACCAAAGTGCTCCTACAAGTACCGCGAGGGAAGGGAACCTGCATGCTCACAAACCCAACCAAGTGAGTAAATGCGACCGTAGTTCAAAAAACCAGCGACGTGCGTGCTGCTACATGTACCGCTAGTGGAGGTCCACAACCCCACTCAAGAAATGCCCAATATAGCTTTGAGGGGAATAAGATTCGGTGAACTATTTTCTTCCCCGCTCAGTGCCTAACTAAATAAAATGGGCACGTCCGAAGAAAGAAATGAGGGGCCAAATATCAACAACATGTGGACTCCAAGCGAAGATTAATAAATGAATTCATTTCTTTCTTCTTTTGGAAAGTGCGTTCTCAACGTTATACGCACAGCACACTAGATAGATTTCTTTCCTCGGTACTTAGGACTAACGGGTCCAACAAAAATGTAAAGTAGTTTTAACGTTCTGGTATGAAGATTAACGAGTATGATCCGCGATAGATCTACCACGCGATCATCTGAATCGTCTCTATGCATCAAATGATATCTTCCGAGTCGGAAAGATCAACAAAATTCGGCCATAACATTTTATTTTTTTTATAACAAATTCGGTCATAACAGGGAATGAAGGGCAAGGGTCGATGCAAATTGGACAACCAAAATATTCACGATTACCTAGTGTCCAAATAAGAAAATTACCGAATCAGTTGAATCCATCCTCCAACGCCAATTTTCATTAAAAAAAAAAAAAAGAATACCTGACTGCAAATTTAAGTTGGCAAATTTAAGTTGGCAGCAGTGCGAGGGATGGGACCGACATGCTAACGACCCCGACAAACACCATAATCGGTGCCCAAAAATGGTTTCGAAAACCAACTTCGTGCAAGCTCCGCCAAGTACCGCTATTGGGGTCCACGGCCCCACTAAAGACGCGCCCAATATTGCTTTAGGAGGAACTAGATTCGTTGCACAATTTTCTCCCCCCACTCAGCGGCTTAATAAAATAGGCACGTCCGAAGAAAGAAACAAGGGGCCAAATATCAACAAAGTGTGGACTACAAGCGAAGGATAATCAATGAACTTGTTTCTTCCTTCTTTTGAAAACTTCATTATCGATGTAATGGGAACTCTATTAAATAAATTTGTTTCCTCGGTACTCAAGGAAAAAGGCAATAAGAAAATTTCTAAAGCGTTATAAGCCTTCTGATGTGATCTTTGACTACAAAAATGCGCGACAGATCTAACACGCGAACATCGGGATCCTCCCTATGCATCAATAGATTTAAACAAGCATGTTAGGGAAGATAAACAAATGTCAGTCAAAACAAGGAAAGGCAATTGCCGATGCAAACTTGCTGTCATATTAAGGACACATACATTATTAAGGATTATCAGGCGTCCAAATCAGAAAACTAACGAGTCGGTTGATTCCATCCCTCAATCCCGATTTTTTCCCAAACAGTCCATCAAAGCAGAATTAAGTGGACAGCGATAAGAGGGACGGGAACAGCAAGTGCACAACCCCAGCCAACACCATAACTGGGGCGAAAAACCTAATTCACAAAACCAGCTATGTGTGTGGTACTCGTAGTACCGCCAGCGGGGGTCCACTCCCCACCGAAGAAATGCCCAATATTGCTTTGGGAGGAACAACATTCAGAGTACCGTTTTTTCTACCCTCCACAGTGACTTCAAAAAATGGGCACGTCCGAAGAAAGAAACAAAGGGCCAAATATCAACAACATGTGGACTCAAAGCGGAAGAATAATCGACGAATTTGTTTCTTTCTTCTGTTGGAAAACTTCATTATCCAAGTAATGAGGGCCACATAAAATAGATTTCTTTCCAAAGAACGAAGCAAAAACGAGAAAATGCAAAACAATAAGGTAGTTTAGAAGTTCCTATTTAATCTTACAATAAGCGGATGCGCGGCAGATTTATTGCGCGGTCGTGTGGATCGTCTGCATGCATCAAAAGTTTTCAGCATCCATGTTACTGCAACTTTTGTCTAAACATGGAATGAAGGGCCAAGGTCGATGCAGTCCGGACTTCCAAATTAACAGCAAAATATTCAGGATTATGCGGCGTCAGAATTGCAAAATTATTTGATGAGCTAATTCCATTCCTCAATCCCAATTTCTAACCAAAGTGCGTGTGTGCTCCAACAAGTACCGCGAGGGAAGGGAACCTGCATGCTCGCAAACCCAACCAAGAGAGTAAATGGCGACCGTTCCTAGTTCAAAAAACCAGCGACGTGCGTGCTGCTACATGTACCGCTAGTGGAGGTCCACAACCCCACTGAAGAAATGCCCAATATAACTTTGAGGGGAATAAGATTGGGTGAACTATTATCTTCCCCGCTTAGTGGCTAACTTAATAAAATGGGCCCGTCCGAAGAAAGAAACGAGGGGCCAAATATCAAAAACATGTGGACTCCAAGCGAAGATTAATAAATGAATTCGTTTCTTTCTTCTTTTGGAAAGTGCGATGTCAACGTTATACGCACTGCGCACTAGATAGATTTCTTTCCTAGGTACTTAGGACTAACGGGTCCAACAAAAATGTAAAGTAGTTTTAGCGTTCTGGTATGAAGATTAACGAGTATGATCCGCGACAGATCTACCACGCGATCATCTGGATCGTCTCTATGCATCAAATGATATCTTCCGAGTCGGAAAGATCAACAAAATTCGGTCATAACATTTTATTTTTTTTATAACAAATTCGGTCATAACAGGGAATGAAGGGCAAGGGTCGATGCAAATTGGACTACCAAAATATTCACGATTATCTAGTGTCCAAATAAGAAAATTACCGAATCAGTTGAATCCATCCTCCAACGCCAATTTTCATTAAAAAAAAAAAAAAAAAAAAAAAGAATACCTGACTGCAAATTTAAGTTGGCAAATTTAAGTTGGCAGCAGTGCGAGGGATGGGACCGGTATGCTCACGACCCCGACAAACACCATAATCGGTGCCCAAAAATGGTTTCGAAAACCAGCTTCGTGCAAGCTCCGACAAGTACCGCTATTGGGGCCCACGGCCCCACTAAAGACGCGCCCAATATTGCTTTGGGAGGAACTAGATTCGTTGCACAGTTTTCTCCCCCACTCAGCGGCTTAATAAAATAGGCACGTCCGAAGAAAGAAACAAGGGGCCAAATATCAACAAAGTGTGGACTACAAGCGAAGAGTAATCAATGAACTTGTTTCTTCCTTCTTTTGGAAACTTCATTATCGATGTAATGGGAACTCCATTAAATAAATTTGTTTCCTCGGTACTCAAGGAAAAAGGCAATAAGAAAATTTCTAAAGCGTTATAAGCCTTCTGATGTGATCTTTGACTACAAAAACACGCGACAGATCTAACACGCGAACATCGGGATCCTCCCTACGCATCAATAGATTTAAACAAGCATGTTAGGGAAGATAAACAAATGTCAGTCAAAACAAGGAGGGCAATTGCCGATGCAAACTTGACAGTCAAATTAAGGACACATACATTATTAAGGATTAGCAGGCGTACAAATCAGAAAACTAACGAGTTGGGTGATTCCATCCCTCAATCTTGATTTTTTCCCAAACAGTCCATCAAAGCAAAATTAAGTGGACAGCGATAAGAGGGATGGGAACAGCAAGTGCACAACCCCAGCCAACACCATAACTGGGGCGAAAAACCTAATTCACAAAACCAGCTATGTGTGTGGTACTCGTAGTACCGCCAGCGGGGGTCCACTCCCCACCGAAGAAATGCCCAATATTGCTTTGGGAGGAACAACATTCAGAGTACCCTTTTTTCTACCCTCCACAGTGACTTCAAAAAATGGGCACGTCCGAAGAAAGAAACAAAGGGCCAAATATCAACAACATGTGGACTCAAAGCGGAAGAATAATCGACGAATTTGTTTCTTTCTTCTTTTGGAAAACTTCATTATCCAAGTAATGAGGGCCACATAAAATAGATTTCTTTCCAAAGAACGAAGCAAAAACGAGAAAATGTAAAACAATAAGGTAGTTTAGAAGTTCCTATTTAATCTTTCAATAAGCGGATGGGCAGCAGATTTATTGCGCGGTCGTTTGGATCGTCTGCATGCATCAAAAGTTTTCAGCATCCATGTTACTGCAATTTTTGTCTAAACATGGAATGAAGGGCCAAGGTCGATGCAGTCCGGACTTCCAAATTAACAGCAAAATATTCAGGATTATGCGGCGTAAGAATTGCAAAATTATTTGATTAGCTGATTCCATTCCTCAATCCCAATTTCTAACCAAAGTGCGTGTGCGCTCCAACAAGTACCGTGAGGGAAGGGAACCTGCATGCTCACAATCCCAACCAAGAGAGTAAATGGCGACCGTTCCTAGTTCAAAAAACCAGCGACGTGCGTGCTGCTACATGTACCGCTAGTGGAGGTCCAAAACCCCACTGAAGAAATGCCCAATATAACTTTGAGGGGAATAAGATTGGGTGAACTATTATCTTCCCCGCTTAGTGGCTAACTTAATAAAATGGGCCCGTCCGAAGAAAGAAACGAGGGGCCAAATATCAAAAACATGTGGACTCCAAGCGAAGATTAATAAATGAATTCGTTTCTTTCTTCTTTTGGAAAGTGCGATGTCAACGTTATACGCACTGCGCACTAGATAGATTTCTTTCCTAGGTACTTAGGACTAACGGGTCCAACAAAAATGTAATGTAGTGTTAGCGTTCTGGTATGAAGATTAACGAGGATGATCCGCGACAGATCTACCACGCGATCATCTGGATCGTCTCTATGCATCAAATGATATCTTCCGAGTCGGAAAGATCAACAAAATTCGGTCATAACATTTTATTTTTTTTATAACAAATTCGGACATAACAGGGAATGAAGGGCAAGGGTCGATGCAAATTGGACAACCAAAATATTCAGGATTATCTAGTGTCCAAATAAGAAAATTATCGGATCAGTTGAATCCATCCCTCAACGCCAATTTTCATTAAAAAGGAAAAAAGAGCACCTCACTGCAAATTTAAGTTGGCAGCAGTGCGAGGGATGGGACCGGCATGCTCATGACCCCGACAAACACCATAATAGGTGCCCAAACATGGCATCGAAAACCAGCTTCGTGCATGCACCAGTAAGTACCGCTATTGGGGTCCACGGCCCCAATAAAGACGCGCCCAATATTGCTTTGGGAGGAACTAGATTCGTTGCACGGTTTTCTCCCCCACTCAGCGGCTTAATAAAATAGGCACGTCCAAAGAAAGAAACAAGGGGCCAAATATCAACAAAGTGTGGACTATAAGCGAAGAATAATCAATGAACTTGTTTCTTCCTTCTTTTGGAAACTTCATTATCGATGTAATGGGGACTCCATTAAATAAATTTGTTTCCTCGGTACTCGGGGAAAAAGACAATAAGAAAATTTCTAAAGCGTTACAAGCCTTCTGATGTGATCTTTGACTACAAAAATACGCGACAGATCTAACACGCGATCATCGGGATCCTCTCTACGCATCAATAGATTTAAACATACATGTTAGGGAAGATAAACAAGTTTCCGTCTAGACATGGAATGAAGGGCGATGGTCGATGCAAACTGAACTACCAAATTAAGGACACATACATTAATCAGGATTATCAGCTGTCCAAATCAGAAAATTAACGGGTCAGTTGATTCCATCCCTCAATCCTAATTTTTTTCCAAATATTCCATCACTGCTGAATTAAGTGGACAACACTAAGAGGGAGGGACCTGCATGTTCACAACCCCAGCCAAGACCATAAATGGCGCGAAAAACCTTATTCACAAAACCAACTACGTGTGTGGTACTTATAGTACCGCCAGTAGGGGTCCACTCCCCACTGAAGATATGCCCAATATTGCTTTGGGAAGAACGACATTCAGATTTCAGAGTATTCTTTTTCCTTCCCTCCACAGTGGCTTCAGAAAATGGGCATGTCCAAAGAAAGAAACAAGGGGCCAAATATCAACAACATGTGGACTCAAAGCGAAGAATAGTCAACGAATTTGTTTCTTTCTTCTTTTGGAAAACATCATTATCGCAGTAATAAAGGCTACATAAAATAGATTTCTTTCCTCGGAACGTAGCAAAAATGAGAACATGAAAAATCATAACGTTGTTTAGAAGTTCCTATCTAATCTTTCAATAAGAAGATGAGCGGCAGATTTATTGCGCAGTCATTAGGATCGTCTGCATGCATCAAAAGTTTTCAACATCCATGTTACTGCAATTTTTGTCTAAACATGGAATGAAGGGCCAAGGTCGATGCAATCCGGACTTCCAAATTAACAGCAAAATATTCAAGATTATGCAGCGTCCAAATTACAAAATTATGCAATCAGCTGATTCCATTCCTCAATCCTAATTTCTATCCAAAGAGTCCATCACTGCAGAAGTAGGTGGACGACAATGCGAGGGAAGAGAACCTGCATGCTCACAAACCCAACCAAGAGAGTAAATGGCGACCGATCCTAGTTCAAAACCAGCGACGTGTGTGCTGCTGCAGGTACCGCTAGTAGAGGCCCACTACCCCACTGAAGAAATGCCCAATATAGCTTAGAGGGGAACAAGATTCGGTGCACTATTTTCTGCCCTACTCGATGACTAACTTCATAAAATGACCACGTCCGAAGAAAGAAACGAGGGGCCAAATATCAACACCATGTGGACTCCAAGTGAAGATTAGTCAATGAATTTGTTTCTTTCTTCTTTTTGAAATTATATTATCATTGTAATACGCAATGTGCACGAAATAGATTTCTTTCCTTGATACTTAGGACTAACGGGTGCAACACAATTGTAAAGTAGTTTAAGCTTTCTGGTATGAAGATTCACTAGAGTGATCCACGACAGAACTACCACGCGATCATCTAGATCGTCTCTATGCATCAAATGATATCAACGTCCATGTCAGGGAAAGATCGACAAAATTCGGTCAAAACATAGTATGAAGGGCAAGGGTCGATGCAAATTGGACTACCAAATTACTACCAACTTATTCAGGATTATCTCGTGTCCAAATAAGAAAATTATTGAATCAGTTGATTCCATCCCTCAACGCCAATTTTCATACCAAAAAAAAAAAAAAAGAGTACCTCACTGCAAAATTAAGTTGGCAGTAGTGCGAGGGATGGGACCGGCATGCTCGTGACCCCGACAAAGACCATAATCGGTGCCCAAACATGGTTCAGAAAACCAGCTTTGTGCATGCTCCGGCAAGTACCACTATTGGGGTCCACGGCCCCACTAAATACGTGTCCAATATTGCTTTGGGAGGAACTAGATTCATTGCACAATTTTCTCCCTCGCTCAGCGGCTTAATAAAATAGGCACGTCCGAAGAAAGAAACAAGGGGCCAAATATCAACAAAATGTGGACTACAAGTGAACAATAATCAATGAATTTGTTTCTTTCTTCTTTTGGAAACTTCATTATCGATGTAATGGGGACTCCATTAAATAAATTTGTTTGCTCGGTACTTAGGGAAAACGACAACATGAAAATCATAAGGTAGTTTATGAGTTCCTATTTTGAGGTTAGGTTGGGCCAGCCATCAGCATCCAAATAATTGTATTCCTTTCTTTTTTTGAAAGGTCCAAATATTTTTATTCTTTATATGTTAAGGTTGCAATTTTCCATCCTGCCCGCCATTTCTACTTTTTTTTTTCCTGTTCTACTTCAGTTAGTGATCTTTTTCATTCCTTTAGTTAAATTGACACCCAAGTCTATTAGATTTATGATTTTATTCAAAAACGTAAAGCAAACAAGATATTACACTAACAACAGAAATACAACAAAAACATTGCACCAGCAAACAACCCAGCAGCTATTTGGTCATGACAACAAACATCCTCTGAATTTTCTTTGTATATTTTTTCATATTAAAAACATGCTATGCAATTTTTACAACTAAAACTTGAAAACTATTCTATACCTTAGAAACTCCTTATTTAGATTTAGACACTGGTCAAGACAGCTATTCAGGCAATATATATTTGGTAACAAGATACTATCCATATGAAGAAAAAAAAAATGAGGGGAGGAATTTAAGTAGTAGTCATTAAAAATGTAAACTTTAGCTAAGAGTCAGTTCCTTCATTTAATACATGACACAAGCCACATGTAATTTGTTAACAATGACCATAATGTCATTGAAGAACAAAATCACGAAGTGCCCTATAAACTGAAAAGCTAAAATATCCTTCCACTGCCAATCACCCAAAAAAGGACCGAATATTGAACATTGTGCCTTCCATCCCATGTTCTCTAATCTTCACCTAATTCACATTGATTTCCTTCACCAATCCATAGTATTTCATCAGATCCTCATCTTTCTCATTCTAAGTGATCCAGAAATTCCACAAGGCCTCAGATTGTCTATCTACGCACCATCAAGAATCAAATTCACAAACCTGGATAATGGGAGCAACCACTATGCCTTTTTTTTTTATAACAACCACTATGCCTTTACTTTTATCTTTCCCAGTTTAGTTTAAAAGGTCAACAAGTCACTCTTTCAGTAACCAGCTGAATTGGTCTCACCTTATCCCTATGCAGAGTATTATTTCCTTTCATCCAAATCTACCTAAATTAATACCGCCAATCCAACTGATATCCAC
The DNA here is from genome assembly GCA_012931725.1 of Litsea cubeba. Lineage (NCBI taxonomy): Eukaryota > Viridiplantae > Streptophyta > Magnoliopsida > Laurales > Lauraceae > Litsea > Litsea cubeba. Next base: position 76,637,531 of record CM022952.1, on the reverse strand, counting down.
CTCCTTTTTCTTCTTCACAAAAGCCTTCATATATAAAACCATTAACTTTTGGAGCATTAAATAGATAGTGATTTATTCAGTTAAATTGACCCTCCGAGCATGAGAAATAGAAAAAGATAGTCCCCTAATTGAAATTTGCTCACTATGCAATTCATGGTATGCCCTTCTTCCATACCCCCGAACGGAGGGTTTGTTGGTATGAATTGAGAAAACCCATGAAAGCAGCAACGCTGAATTAGGTTTTCCTTAAAAAGTTAAAAAAGAACTACCTGCAAATAAAAATGTAAAGAACTGGGTCGTTTACAAACCTATCAAAATAAAAGGAAAAGCCCGTAGAAATGAAGAATAGGAAGGAAGTGTTTCCAAGAAAGCCATTTCACAAACACAAATTATTTGTATAGGTTTTGAAGAAACCCTCGGAGAGAAAGAGGATTTCTTAAAAAACCATCGAATTTAGCATAATAATAATAAAAAAAAACAAATAAATAAGAAATGGGTCCCCAAGAAACCATCATATCAAGAACACATGCACTGCAAACATCCCTAAAAACCAAAGAGAGAATCTACCAGTGTCAATTAAATCAAATCATTCGAAACCAAAAAAAAAAAACAGGGTTTTCTTTCTACTTAAATAAAAAAAAAGACAACATGATCTAACACGATTTCACAACAAGAATCACACAATCAAAACTCAAACAAAATAGAGGCCAATATAGAACTATTTGCAACAGGCTGACCTATTTACCGGAGTGATGCGAAGAAGCAGAAGACGCAAGTTCATAACAAACCCATGCGAAAATTTGCATTTCCATCGAACCCTATAATTCTCAAACAACAACAACAACAACAAAAGAAAAATAATCATTAACAGAGAGAGAAGACCCTAACTCTGGCCGATTCGAAACCAAGCCGACACCAGATTTAAATATAACAAAGCAAGAACCCTAGAAATTCCAAAATAAACAAACAAAATACTAAAAATTCCATCCAAGAAGAAACATCATGAACAAGAAAACCCTAAAAATTAAAACTGAAGATTACATACCGACAGAGGAAGAGGCAATTCCAAAACAAACAAGCAAAAGACTAACAATTCCATCCAAGAAGAAACATCATGAACAAGAAAACCCTAAAAATTAAAACTGAAGATTACATACCAACAGAGGAAGAGGCCTTCGATTCTCCATCTTATCTCTCGTATGAGAAGCTCTCGATCTCTGGGCGGGATTGAGAAAACGTCCCAAGCAAGAAAAAAGATTTTTGAATCTACCCGCAAAAAGAAGGAGAGAAAGCGCGCGCGATGAAGGGGTTAGGGTATTATTTATACTGGGGATATTATACGCGTAGCCGCAGATTACGGGGTTCGGATATTGTACGCTACGCGTAGTCGCATATGAAGAGGTTAGGATATTATACGCTACGCGTTCGGATAGGATATTATACGCGTATCCGTAGTGCAGATGAAGGGTTCGGATATTATACGAGTCTCTGCACATCAAGTCAAGCCATTTTACATTCCCTTCCTGTTAATGATGCTCTCAGCCAATCTTCACTTGATTTAAACTGGGCCCCCTATATGAGCAGTGGTCCTTGTGGGCCCACTTGGGGATGGGATGGGATCAAAGAATTGAAAGATCTCATTCCTCTCAAGCTCTTCTACTTTCCTCCTGCTCCTCCATCTTCCCCTTTCGACAGATCTTCCTCCAATTTGGCGCCTTGATCGTCCTTTGCGGCCTCACTCACTTTCTCAACGTCTTTGCCTACGCACCTCGCTCATTCCATCTCATACTCTTCCTCACAACCCTGACCACATCCACTGGAGCAGCACCAACAATCAAGAGAGAAAAACTCAATTTCTATTTAGATTTTGTAAATCGAGAGCAACCACCGCAGAATGGTCGATATCGACCATATCGAGAAATGACAAAAAAAAATGAACAAAAATGCACCAAGAAGACTCCTCCCGTCTATACGGTGATTCAAGGACCTCATCAATGGTATAAAGTCCAACGGGGCTTTTGCCTGTAAAATCCTCTTAAAATTTTTAACTTAAATTTAACCTATCAAGTGAAAAAAAAATCGACTAAAATAGAGCTAATATTGACACTTGAGAGAGATATTTTTTAAAATAATTTTTAATTTTTTTTTAAAAAACCAATCAAATACTTATAAAATAAAATATATGATAAGTAGGAACATAGGGATGGCCTGTTGGTACGGCATCCCACTCCCATCCCTCCCACCACCAAGGATTGATCCCTAGTGGGAGGTTTGAACCTCCTTCCTCTTGGCCATTGAACAAAATATATATGTGTGTGTGTGTGATAAGCAATTCAAATTAATAAATCTATATGTGCAAGAAAACACTGTAATAAACCAAATGAAAGAAAAAGTAACACATTACATAATTTGTTAGATAAAATGTCAATGTAAAAGATATGTTTCAAATTACAATACGGTCATTATTTTTAAATTGCTGACTCCAGACCATGTGAACAACTACTTAAAGACAAATATTAAATATTTAAAATCAAATTCAATTATCAAATGGTTTAAAATGTAAATAATTTATTAAAATGAGATAATTCGGACAAGTGATCTCCCTTGTATTTGACTTGATCGTTTTGATATTTGAGGACATCTCATACAATTGGTGGACGCACATTTTGGGGAGGCTCAAGTTTTCAATTGCTGTGCCCCACTGTGGAGTTCCACAGAGGATCCGGACTCCTATATGTCCCATTTTGTAGGTGTTAGATGGTCCACAATGTGTGAAACGATTTCAAGGTTTAAAAAGACTAGCTTCTGGTTTAGACTCAATGTGGAGGCAGGTTTGAGAAATTGGTTGGCAGGTCTTCATGTTCCTACTCTTGGGCCACAAAATACCTCACTTAGGCAGGGCAGACCCAGGCACAACTACGCGAGAGTAGCTGCATCTGTTAAACCACGACGTGTGCACTTCAAAAAACCCCCAAAAAAATTGCAGATATCCAATTTCAAAATTCACATGAAAATTGTCAGTTTGCCCTCAAAATCAAACTATCTATCAAGACTTGTTGGTTGCACCCGTCAAGGCTGGTTTTGTTGCTCGTGTGGGACACCGCAAGGCTGGGACATGAGCTGATTTTGATTTGTTTCTCTTCCATCGAGCTACTGGATCTTTGCTGGCCTTCAATTCTCCTTTCGTTTTTTTTTTTTTTTTGCGTAAAATCAATTCTCCTTTTGTTGTGACTAATCAAAGCTGGTTTTATTTTTGTTTTCTGATATATAGTTACTTTATCTTGCTGGCATTCAATTCTCGCTTTCATTTTTACTCAATGACATAATTCTTTCACTTGTTAGAAGAGGTAATAACAGCAACTTATGTATAAGATCCTTGGATTCATGTGGAAGTATGAAATTGGAGAAAGAAGTTATTGATGGATTTCCAAGATCCCTGGATCTATATTTGATTCTCCGAAATCAATTGTCCTGAGAATTACAGAATAGTTGCTCTTCTGACGGTGATTATCCAACCTGTATCTGATTTGTTCTCTGTACTGTTGCCTCTAGAGCAGCTGCAACAGTAGCAATGAAATCTCCTATTGGTTGGACAAAACAGTTTGTATCCATTCAAAAATTAAGGCCATGGCCATCTATTTATGTAATCGGACCACTTTGTATGTTTGATGATGATGATGATATCCAGAATTCATGAGCACAGTGGCAGACTCAGAATTTTCATTTAGGGGTCTTGCGATAGTCACTTGAAAAGGTCCATCACTATTTTATTGTTCTTTCCTAACATTAACTTTGGCAAAAAGAGAAAGTATTGCAATTATAAAACATCCAATTACATCAGCTAACATTCTATCATCAAATTTTTTTACATTTGTACTAGTGTTTTAAGGTTCCTTCTTCAAAACCCATATTCCAAGTGGACAACAAGATTATGGATTTTGAGCAATTTATGAAAATATATATATATATATAAAGATCCAACCTATAAATCTATAGGTCACAATTTTTTGGCCCAAATCATTAACATTCTTGGATTAATGGTAATCATCAATACACTTAGTTCTTTTAAATTTTAAGAGATTTTTTTAGAGAGGGAAAGAGATCAGGAAAGGGAATTTTTTTGAGTTGGGAAAAGGGAGGTGGGGGCTATGCATTATTTTAAGTGGGGGCTGGGCTAGACTTCTCTTAAGGCCCTAACTAGCAAAATTACCCATGCTCAGCATGGATATAACAAACATTGCAATTTAAGCATTCATGTATAAAAAAAATCAATGGCTTTTTAGAAAGAAAGGCAAAGGAAAAATTTTTATGAGTATGTATTTATGTAATCCAAGAGTTGGTATCATAGAAGGAAAAAAAAAAGGTATTGGAGTAGAAAGAGAATAATAGAGTTTGAAATAAAAAAGAAAGAAAAGAAAATAAGAGAAAAGTGGAAAGCAGTTATGAGTGGTTATGATAAAGAGTTATAGAAGGTAGTTTATGTAACTTCCGGTCAACATTATAATTGTCAATCAAAATTGAATCCAAAACCTCCTGGCTTAATATATTATAATGGTTTTTTAAAATTTTGGGGTTCATATATGTAGCTCCGGCGCCCCTGCATGGACATGGAGCCTGTAGTCCAATGGATGAGTTTATCCTTGCCAAATGCAAACCCTACAAAGGAGGCTACTTGTCTTAAAATGTTATTTGTCTTCATCCCTTTGAACATCTCAAGAGGGCAAGGAAAACATATATAATCCACAAAGTTTCGCCTCGTTTACTTGAAAAAGCCTGAAACGCATCTATTCATCAGGGACTTTAGTAACCCTAAAGAGGGCCAATAAATTGTTGGACAATGGAAGATACACGCTAACTACAACTTATATATATTACAATAAAAATACGAACTCACTTTATAAATTTTATACAATTACACTACTATAATGCTTTTAAGCTACACCCACAAATGCACTACAAGGCATTCAAACCACACACAAATTATATTTAACTTACAAAGGCACACACTTTTAACCTATATAATTACAAAGAGGAGACCCGCTACACTTTCACTCAATGTACTCGCTCAACCCTTCACTTCACACTCTCACTTTACTCAGGCCCGGCCCTGAGGCAGGGCAGTAAGTGCGCCTGCCCCGGGCCCCCCGGGCCCCCATTTTTCAGGGGGCCCAAAAATATTTCCTCTCCTCAAGAAGAAAATGTTTCCACTCCTCCAAATCCACCAACCTCCTTCTCAAACCCCTTAACCTTTCATCAATCGAACTCCTTTGAACCCCATCTCAACCAAACAGCAAGCCAAAAAAAAAAACAAGGAGAAGAAGAAGAAGAAGCAGCAGAGAACTGGACCGCCATAACCGGTTAGGCCCAAATCACCGCCATCGCCAGAACCGGCTGGCCCATCATCTTCGTGCTAGCGTCTAGCAGTCAAGCATCATCAGTCCATCACCACTTCGGACGAAGCACCCAGGCTACCCCGCAGTCAAATCCCTCAACCATTCATCAATCGAACTCCTTTGAACCCCATCTCAACCAAACAGCAAGCCCAAAAAAAAAAAGAAAAAAAAAAGAAAAAAAGAAGAAGAAGCACCCAGCAGGCCAGCACCACTGGTTGATTGCTACAATAGCAATCAAGCACCATCAGTCCATCACCACTTCGGACGAAGCACCCAGGCTACCCAGCAGTCAAACTGTCAAACCCATCAACCCTTCATCAATCGAATTCCTTTGAACCCCAATACCCCATCTCAACCAAACAGCAAGCCTAAAAATAAAAAAATAAAAACAAGAAGAAGAAGAAGAAGAAGCACCCAGCAGGCCAGCACCACGGGTTGATTGCTAGTGCTGCTCCACGCCTCCACCGTCCACCTACCCGCCACGCCACATCTCTTTGTTCTGTACACTTTAGTGCTTCCTTTCGTTTTTCCTCCAACACGAAGACCGAGGCAGCCCAGTCTTTTTAGTTCAGGTAGAGTTCGGGTCGGGTTGGACCTGATCCAATGATCCATTCCGCTGACAAGCTATTTCCTTTGGTAACAAATCAATACAGGTCAGGTGGACCAATTCACTCGCCTGAGTTTGAGTTATGCCCAAATCCAAAACAATAGTCAACAGCAACTTACAAAAAAAGCCACTTGCATCAGATTTGTAGACATCAACACATGGGCCCATAGCTTATAGATCTTCTTCAATCTTCATAACATCCATATCATCGTTGTCTTGGTAGATTGGGAAGATTCCAAAATCCAAAGTGTGGCTTTTTTCAATGCAAAATTGGTCGTTGTAGAAATCAATTGAAGGTAATTTTTTCATGATTAGAAAATCTTGAATTTGAAAGCATAATTGAGGATTTTGCTTCTCAAAATGCAAGAAGAAAATCATTTCAATAATACTTTTTTAATTGTGATTTTGTTTTTCAACTTATCTTCTAGATGGTGATGCTGGTATGAGAAATTATTTGGCCGACGATCTGGTACTCTTACCGAGATGTTGGTATGAGAGATTCATTTATTTATGTATTAAATGTATTTTATTTATGTATTAAATGTATTTATCATATGATATTATTTGGTTTTTAATGAAATTATTATTTTTGGGCTAAATTTATGAAAACATGTTATATATATGTGCATATATTAAAAAATTATAAAAATGAATAAAGGGCCCATTTTAGTGATTCGCACCGGGCCTTTGAAAAGTCAGGACCGGCCCTGACTTTACTTAAACTTCACTCGACCTGCTTGTATCCAAATGACCCCATGCACTTCTATTTAGAGGCATGTATGATCGGTGGATGTGTTTCAAGTGGCTGGAACCGGTCAAGGGACTACTACATATTTGTTTTTGAGGGTCTAAACTATAAACATCCATGAAACAACGATGGCGTTTGTACTACTTTGTCACAAGATAATCCGCAACCTATTATCCAAATATATCTTACACTGTTTTGATTGTTGTTGACCCACTCAAAACAGGCTAGCAGCATAAGAATAACCCATCTCATGCATGTCATGCACTTGGCCTCACTGTCAATGCACTGTCAGTCGATGCAGTTTATATCATCCATAACTAGTTTTTTTTTTACCTCATTATTACATGACATTTTATGGCAAAACTTTCAGACGGCTCATTTTATTTTCGCCTCTTTTGGGTTATCACTTATATGAAACGAAGGCCTTCTGTTAACCAATTCAATTCCTATACACTCACCAAATCAGAAATGATCTCAATTGGGCTTTAGATTATTGGACTGCCTGAGTCCAATTGGTTTACACCCACCAACCAGTCATGATAATAGTCAAATTCATGACCCAGCTGCAAACGAATGTAAAATGGGGTGAGATTTCCAACTTTTTTTTTTATTCGTGAGAGTTAATTTAATTAACAGACATATTTGGATCTGTCCCATACATCTAACCCTAAAACCATGTATGAAACCTAGTTTGTGATCTGAAAGAAATTCGGATCTGAATCTGGTTCCATGTAATAGGATCTAGAACATTCGGATCGGAAATCACGTTTTCTGATCCTTATATGTTAAGACTAGAGAACTTGAATTAGGATGATTACATTCACATTTAAAAATATAGATAGATTTTAAGGGCCTAAATAGTCAGACTTTATATTCAAATTTGAGAGTACTCTATTTTAGCTCTAATCATATTAAAAATATTTATTTATCCAATTAAACTAATGATTCCCACATTTTATTTTGGGATTTAGATTTGAAGCTATATAACAAACATGTTTCATGCTGAATTCGAAGATTCAAATCTGGGTCCACAATGGTTTTGCCCTTTATCAATGTATTACTCGATGGATGGCGTGAAATTGTAGTGTTTTTTTTTTTTTTCACTTTTTGGTTAAGAAAGGTTTTTTTTTTGTCATTTAAAGGTATGGAAAATTAATTTTTTCTTACTTCTTTTTTAATAAAAAGAAGAAGACCTTTTAAAATTTATTTTTTTGTACACCATTTTTTCCTTATATATTGAATTGATTATTTATTTTACTTTACTAATAAAGTAATTTTCCCAAAGAGGATGAGGTGAGAGAGTTGATAATCATTACCAACTGGGTTACCAAAAGGGAAATTTCCCCGTTTTGCTAGTTCTGGAGAGAACGCAAGAACGAACTTTGGGAGGCGGAAAGCAGGCGCCCACAGGAATGTAACACCGAACATGGTATCCGCGTGTACTTTCCAGGAACACACACCCTTGCACCAGTTGCACGCCAAGCATGACGCGGCCGCTGACCGCAGCCCAAGTTCATGCATATTAAACACGGGGGACGGAGGTTTCTCTACTCTTGCGGCAATCATCAATACGTTATTTTCGTCCACTTTCTTTAACTTTTGTCACAGGTAAGATGGAAACGGGTCAAAGCAACAACCATATTTTGTTCTTGCCAGCCACATGTCTTTCTCCTCAAAATTTGAGTTTGACAACAAATAAGTGAAACTATTGATCAATATAATTAGATATCCGTAATATTCATGTTATCATATATTATATAAAAAATTTTTATGGAACTCAATTGTAGGCTCCATTTGGGGATGAGAATAGAGAGATGGAAAGATATATATGAGACCACCTTAAGTATCAAGTTTGATTCTAAACCCATGTCCCTAACTTTTTCATCCGTGGTCCACAAGTTTAATGGCTTCATATTCAAAAAAATATTCAATCATCAATCCAACGGTTCAATCCATCTGGATGTATTCCAATCCTGGTGATTAATAACTATAAAGGGATTCCCTATTGGTTGCTAGGTTTGTATGGGTTGCTAGTTGGACCCCGCAAAATTTTTTTATATAATAGATAATAATTAGTTTTATTCTCACTTGAATATTTCTCATTAGATATTAACTGTTTAACCACTTTCATTATGTTATTTTTTTTGGGTTTTTTTCCTCTCTTGAATATAATTTATCTTACTATTAAAAAATCATTTTAAATACATAATATTATTTTACTAAAATATATAAAACTGTCATATTAATTTTTGCAAGGCAAGTGTTAGTGCCTGCATAAGTCCCCCACTATCAATGTTCAATGTTACAGTAAAAAATTGATCCCCATCCCTTCTCGAGGAAGGAATGCACCGATTTCAATACTTTCCTATTAGTGAATTGATGCAATCTTAAGATTACAATAGAGAACAACTTTCACAAAGCTTGTCAAGGATAATTACATTTTAGCTTTAAAAAAAAACCTAAAATATGATATTTAAGACTATTATTTGAGATTAGAGGTGGGCCTGCATTGTAATAAATACCAATAGTTAGACTGCCGTTCGTCATGTGGGACCCGATAAAATTAGATGCAGGAAGGTGTCAAGTTTGCAGACGATTCAGATGCACACTCGCACGAGAGTGCATGTGCAGGAAAATATTTTCCCTTTCACTAAATAAATTACAAACAATATTATTTGATAGTTTACTATTCCTGGATTTTGCTAAATGGACGGTCCGAAATCAAAATTCACAAGCGACGAACCATGTTGGAGTCCGTTGCGGGACGGACTGAGTAACCGTTCCGTTTATAAATTGCCTTCGTAAAACACGAAAACACCGACATCGGATTCGTTTTTTCTCTCGCTTTTCAATCAAAACCCAAAGGAAGGAAAGAAGAAGAAGAAAGGGGAAAATGGCAGAAAGAAGAGAGATGGCGGAGAAGAAGGGCAGCTTCGAATCTATGAGAGAATGGGTTGTCGATCACAAGCTTCGAACCGTCGGTAATCTCTTCTTCCTATATATATATATATATATATATATTCTCCTCCGATCGAAAGTCCCAATCTTTTTTTCATCTTCTTCTTCTTTTAATTGGGGTTGATGAGATTTTGATTCGTTTTTTATGAACATGAGATTGGGTTAGTGATTCTCTTATTGAATTGAAATTGATTTGGATTTGGATTTGTTTTACAAATGTTAAAATAGGTTGTCTTTGGCTTAGCGGGATAACGGGTTCGATCGCTTACAACTGGTCTCAACCCGGCATGAAAACCAGTGTCAAGATCATCCATGCGAGGTATAAATACTTCTTCTAAATATTGATTCTTGCGGCCTTTTGCCGTCACCCCTTTTGCTGATTTGGGCATCGATTTGGGACTGGAATTTTATTTTATGATGAAAGTTTTTGTTTGCATGATTGTTTTGGTTCTTGAATAGTGATCCTGAATTGCAATTGTTGTGATTTGGAGCAAAAATCTAATCTTTTTTTGTGTCCGGTGTGGGGCGTTTGGATGATTGAGGGCTTTGTATTGATGGGAATGGGGTTGTCAATTCTGGATGAATGGATACTAGTTATGGAATTTAGGGCAAATAGTAGAAATGCTGGTGAGAGATGGCAGCTATGGACGTAGCTTATTTTAGAGTTAAATAGTAGAACATGGAGCCTAGATTGATGGGAAGAAGCCTGAGATTGGTGGGATGATGGCAAAATAATGTCATGATTTTGGGTCTGATTGTCTGATAATTGGGGACTTTGGGTTGATGGGAATTTTGGAAGGGATGGATGTGGAGTTTTCCTTTTTGTTAATATATATGTTGGTATTGGGATTGAGGTAGGTTTTGTTGTTCATGCTCGATAGGGTTGTGGAATGGTAACTTACAATCAAACTGAAAAATTGATGTAGTGCTCGTCCATGTTGAAATTGTATTTTTTGGGTATTACTGTTAGCTTCTTTTTTTGGGTATTACTGTTAGCTTCTGAAATTTGAAATGGAAAGAAGTACACATCTCTAGCCTATACGTATTGATATCAGAATTTTGAGATTATCTCTTTGGATTATGAAGTTTTTTTTTTTGGGAAAGGTATATGGAATTGGAATGTATTTGTCGTGTCTTCTCAGTTTATTTGCATATGGGAATATTGAGCTGTTCTTGATTTATGTTCGAAGGGGTATTATTTGGAACAATAATCCATATTGGAAAAGAGTAGATTGAGGTCAAGACCGTGGATATTGGTGCTTGGATTTTGATGGATCTTCAATGAAAAACTCAAATTAAACTTTGAAGAGATGTACCTACTTGTGTATGCTATGTGATTTTGCTTTGAGCTATCAACTTATACATACCTTCTATATTTTATCTTTTTTTTTTTTTTTATTGGTACTAATATTACTCAAATCCACAACCTCAAGTTTGTAGGAGTGAGCACCTTCCACTATGCCACGGGCTTTGTACTGTATTTCACATTACTTACCTTCAAATCTAATGAAGGTTTACATTTTAACTAATTTACTGTAGCTCATATTCGTTGTTACTCAATGTGAAAAAACCAGACACAAGGCAAACCAGTGGAGTGGACAGTTTAGTCAGCCCCACATCGGCTGGTGTAACCTTGCTCAACCGTGAAGAAAAAAGATAAAAGTCCAAAATCCTTAATGATGGGTCGTCCAACCAGTTCAACCACCAATTTTTACTAGTTTTGTCCGCTTTTACTGAGTTTGGCTGCTTTGACCTTTTTACCAATGCCCAGCTTTTTCTCTAACTGAAATGGTATATGTACCAGTTGTCACACCCGGTTTGATTGGCCTGTCCAATCTGATTTTCAGACTGTTTTTAACAAATCTAGCTGGGGTCTGTTGCCCTTCAACGTCCTGGGTTGATGGCAGAATATATTGCATCTCTTTTGGGTTCCATTTGGTTCTTAGTCCTCTTGGAGATGTTGGCGGTGAGAGCATGGAGGTATCTAACTCAACCCTCTCTTTGAGCTAATATGCCAGATTATCGATGAGGTTGAAAGAGTGAGATGATAGGGCTGTCAGCTGTGGGTCATTGATGAATTGGGTAGACCAAATTACCTGGAAATCCTGTTAAAAAAAGATCTGGGCCTGTAACCTCAGTTGTGAAATGTTATGTTGAATCTGGGTCCCAGGTCCTTGGATTGAGTACAGTCCTGGTCCATTGGTTCATGCTGGATCCAACCTGCCTAGAGCCTTACAAGTATTCTATGTACTATGACATTAAAGGATGGAGTTTGGTCTGGTCCATATTGGGACCCTGTTTGGACCCATTTTGAGTTTTGTTCATTTTGGATCTGGGTCCAGGTCCTGGCATCTGATTTCCGTAATAGGATTCAACCCTCTGTTCTTCTCAATGTTGGTGGAAGGATATCTTTTGTTTTGGCATTAAATATTCATTAACTATTTTGAAGTTTTTTTCTAGATTATTTCTTGCTGGTCTACATCAATTTGTTTGCAGTATTGAAACTTTATTGCCTGCAGTCAGATATCTTGATTTAAGAACAACACAGGATTTATTGCCATATGCTTTGACTTGTTTACAGAAATGGTTTTGTAGCAGCGGATATAATATGTAGGAGTTGAAAAGCGTGGTAAATGGCCTAGCATACGCCAATTTTATTTGGGACTAGACTAGGAGTCTTTTGAGTGTGAAGGTTTATTAACTAGATCTTTATATATGCCAGCATATAATTTACCTAATCTTGTGAATTCCATTATTTCATTAATTCCTATATTTTTTTCCCTACTCAACAACGAAAAAACTCTAGAAAGGAATGTAGATTGTAGATACATATCTCCTGGAATTCAGAAAGTGCTGAGCTGTATCTCTTATTGACATCTATCTCTATTTTCATATCCTAATTTTGAAGAGAGACGTATCTTAACAAAGGAAGTAATAATACTTCATAAATAACTTGTGAAATCTTGAGTCACAGATAGGTATATCACATCTGCATCTATTCCTTGGATTTTGGAATGTATGAGCCCGATGTCCAATGCCAATATCTATGTCCCTATCTATATCTGGTCAATCGTTTGTGTGCCAAGTTTTTGTGTTCTCATCAAAAGGTTCTGGTATCTAATTCATTGTATGCAATACTTCTAATAACAGGGCACATAAGCTTCAGCCTGAAAGGGAATGCTTGTTGTAGCTTGATGTTGATGTTAATGAAATTGCCTACTTAATGTGTACCCTTCAGTTTTTTTTTTTTTTCCTGAAAAAGGATAAACGTTCTTCTTGATGTTTGTTATCAGTGTTATATTCAATTATCTAGGTAGGAATTTTCATATGGTTATGTTCACATGAAACCAGTTCATGTATATCTGTGTGTGTTTGTGTTGCATTGGTAATTGGTATCCATATGTTGATTTTTTGAAGATGTGTTTAACATCCCACTCATGGTCATGTTGGGTGCTGCTCTTTGGGGAATATTTGTTTAACAACTGTTAATCCTTGCCCTTTGTTGACTACAAAGGGCTGCCAAGAAATTCTAGTGGTTCTTGCCAAATGTGCTTCTGTAGGAGGTACAAGAATGTTTGACTAGGCTTCAGCATTGGTTTAATTTTCCTCGTCTTGGAACATATTTTGCAGGTTACATGCACAAGCTCTTACACTTGCTGCATTAGCTGGAGCAGCAGTTGTCGAATACTATGATCATCGGTCTGGAACGAAGGCGGATAGATATGCAAAACAATTCCTCTCAATGGATGCCCACCCACACAAGGACTGAGGAGATGAACCCTCAAGTTTCTCATTGATTCCTCATTTAATTTCTTATAACTTGACATCATACAGAGAAATAGTGAGCGAAGAGGTTTTTAGTAGGTCAAAAATATTTTATGCCTTTTGATATTATGCAATTCATCTTTGGTGGTGTCACTAAAGAAAACTAAGAAGTGTATATCTTTTCTTTCTTTGAATCAATGGTTCTTTTTTAATGCTTTCAAGTTTGTATTGATGTTTTACATACTGGCCAAGCATTTCCTTGGGCAAAGAAGAAAATACAATAAGCTTGCATGCCACTAAGATCTTTATCCACTCCAAGCACTAAAACCGTCGGCTTATGGATAATGTGCAGCCAAGTCAGAGTCGGGCATTTGTGAACTGAACGTTTGGATGCTTTTGAAGGTTCTTGAATGTTTAATATTTAGAAAGGTATTGCTAGCGGCAACAGCTGTCCTGCTACCTCATTGTCTGTGGCTTAATTGGTCTCTTGTGACTTGCCAATGTCTTGCAAACAGGCTCAAGGATGGAAAAAAAAAAGTTTTCTGGTGGGAAATGTGATCCTATCTGTATTAGAGCAGGTGGGTTTAATCCTATGAATTAGATAGGTCTGACACTATTTCAGTTTGTGAAGCCCACAAGAAATTACTTCTATTCGAAAACTCTCTTAATTAAAGATGGTAAATATGAACCGTTCAATGCTTTTATATATATATTTATATATATATATATATATATTTTGCCTAGAACCCTTTGGCAAGATCACAAATCTCGTCCAACTGTGAGTGAGACAGAAAAACTGGGGAAGAATGTTTGTGAGCAATTTGGATTAGAACTGACTCCTCTTCTTTTTTATTATTATTATTATTTTGCTGAAGAGGGCTAATTTCAATTGAATGGAAAGGTGGTCTAAGAAAAGTTTAATCTTTGATGACAGATAAAGATAAAATGAGTATCAACTGAGAGTATCAAGTAAAGTCCTAACAAAATCAATATTAGAGCTAGGTAGACTAATCATAAATATTTGTTACTTCCTGATCTAGGTTTCATGGCTCATGTTAAACCCAGACTTGTATTGGACATTTCGACCCCGGCCAGCCTTATTGGATCTTGGTTTGTTTAGCCCATGCCCACGTGAGTCTAACCAGAAACCAACCTGTTGACAAGAAACCAACCTGTTGACAACCATACTTTGTAAGGCACCTTTTCCTCCATAAATGTACAAAATGATAAGGTACTTTTAGCAGGGGATGTCATTGGGTTGGGCATCGGTCTGGTCCATAGTGTCCAGGCCCAAATCCAATTATATCTTCTGTAACCCAAATTGTTCAATCATGGCCATTGGAAAAAGTTGAATGGCGCAAAAAATCGCTTTATCAATTGAAGATCCTACACAAATGAGACTTTTGAGTATCGAATTCGAGCTAGTGGCAATGCATGGAGAGGTAATGTTAGTGGCATGGTCGTCTCACCTTACACTTGTTTGTTTTCATGGAATTGAATTTCTTTGCTGAGGTGGTTTGTCTGGCTTCATTTTTATTCTGATGTTCATCTATGGTTAGCTTTTGTCTAGACTAGGCATTTCTCATAGGTCCCATGCATATTCATGTTCAATTATCCCTCATTCTCCCAATTCCCACTGCAGCTGTTACGCGTTCAAGTGGGTTTGAGTATCTCGAAGGTAATTGTTATTTGTTAATCACTGCCATCTGAGCTGCTGAAGACAATACCAATGACCTGGGGTGAGTGAACTTGGTATGAGAAAACACCAAGGTTGTAGAAACAAACAAGTCCCAAGTGCCTGATGGTGATGTCTATTGTGAATTTAAGTTCAGGTCTCATGTATCTATATCCAAAATTAAGACTAGCGTATTTCCGATTGGTATTTATGCACCTCTGCATACCAAGTCCTCGTCGGCCCCAACACCCTTCTACAGGAGAGCCACAGGCGTGACATACTCCCCCACCGGTTTCCACATATTAATAGCAAAAGAAATAAAAACGTTAACTAGGTTTGTTGATCGCTCTCTGACCGGCAATATCATGAGTCACAGACTCACAGTATCATTGGTCATGTGTAAAGGTTTGAAAACTTGGAATGTTCAAGAAAATTGTTGTGATGTGGGTCGGAGCAATTTCATTTGAATATAAGAGACCCAAAAATATGAAAGAGCTAGGGATGCTTTTAATCAGATCTAATCCAGCTGGTTAAACCTTGAAAATCAAGTTTTAGAGGTACTAGTCCATTAAAATCATTATCATTAAGCTAAGAACTTACCTTGACCGAACAGATAGAAAGATACATGTTGATGAAAAAGTATGATTGTATGTACCTCTGGCCTCTGCTTGTGAACGAAGGGAGGAGTAGATGCCTCATAAATTGAGAACTAAGCATGGTGGTTTCATTTCCTTCTTAGCTGGCTAGATATTAAGCTCAAAGTCCATATAATGCTGTGGGTGGTTGATATCGAAATTGAATGATTTGGTAGTCATTGGATTATGGATAACAATCCATCTTTTCTCATCAACCATGTACTGGTGGAAGGGGATCGGCCTAAATGGATCAGAGTGTCCTTTTATTGGTGGGTCCCATTAAGTTTGCCCTGTCAATTGGTTAATCCATATCAGGATTCCTGTGTGTTCCAGTGTGTGGACTGATGCATTGAAAACTCTTTTCCAAAGGAGTGATTGGAATCTGACTTTCTCTGTACCTTTTGGAGTCCGTTCAAAATTTTGGAAAAATCATTTCTGAAGCCGTGGCTTGAATTTGAATTTTTTTTCTTTTCTTAAGGTATGCCCCTATTTTTCCTAATGCAAAGTAGGCCATGGAAGGGGTTTGGCCAAATATCACTCTAATTAGATCACCATGATCCTTGATTTTCAGTTTTAGGACTAATTTGTGTAGCTTTCGTGACCTGACATTGGTTCTCTCACCACTCTAATAGGCAAATCAGATCCTCTCCAGCTAGGAAAGGCAGCACATTTTTCCGCCTGGTTCCACCCCTGTGTGATGCGGAACACGCTGCAAAAACATATCCTAAGCTCGTTTCTTTACTAGAATTCATAGAATTCATGTCTGGCGGTTGTCTCGGAATTTCAAATCCTGGTATTTGAAAAGCTATCAAATTCTGAAATTCTAAATTCATTGTTTGCCAAAATTGGGTTTCGGACACCACCCGTCAAGTAATAAATGCAATAATAAATGTGGTACATTAATGAAAAGAGAAAGGAAATTTATAGTGGTTCGGTCTGTGTGACCTACATCCACTTCATAAAGGCAGAGCCTGTTGGTATTTTACTTCTCTAATGAGTATAGATTACAGGCTAGGAGAATACAAGAGTAGAAAATGGGAAGATATCAATTGCCCCCATGTGCGGTGGGGCTCCTCGATTTATAGTCCTCCCCTAACAGATGGGGACGACTCTTCGGCAACGTTTGCCCTGCTTGAATGGAGCCTTCAAACTGCCCTCGCGCTGGACGAGGCAGGTGAGATATTCTCCGCAGGACCTGGTAAAAGCGAGACTGCTTCCGAAGCGACATGGCTGCCTTGACTTGGTCAAGGTATGCGGATCTGGACCCGGACTTGAATAGATCAATCGGGCTTCCACTGATTTGGACCTTGGCTCATTGGGCTATTCTGACCTGACTCATCCTCATGGGTTGGGTCATTTGGGCCTGACTCATCATTTGCCCCTCAATGCCCCGTGCCCAAATAATTTTTTGAAAGGGGGGCATTGGTAGATTCAGGTCTCTTCTCCCTCCAAAATCTTTTTCCTCTTTTCTGGTTTTAATCCTGGTTTGGGCGAGCTTCGGAACCCAGAGAAACCTGGGCGCCCAGGGAGAGATGGGCGCCCGGGGGAGTGAGGGGAGTGATGGGCGCCCGGGGGAGAGAAGGCCTAGGCGTCTGGGGGAGAAGTCTTGGGTGCCCGGGGAGAAGTTCTGGGCTCCCGGGGGAGAAGTTCTGGGAGCCCGGGGAGAAGGTCTTGGCGCCCGGGGAGAAGGCCTGGGCGCCCGGGGGAGAAGGTCTGGGCGCCCAGGGAGAAGGAGTCCTGGGCGCCCGGGGGAGAGGTTTGGGCGCCCGGGGAGATCTGGGCGCCCGGGGGAGAAGGCCTGGGAGCACGGGGAGGCCTGGGCACCCGGGGGAGTGATGGGCACCCAAGACTGAGGAGGGAGTCCCCTGGTCCCGTGGAGGCCGTTACGTATCCCTTTTTTTTTTTCGGGGGCGCTGCCCCCTGGGCCCCCGCGAGCTGACCAGGCAGCTCGACCCCCGCCGGGGGACACCCCCGGACCCCCTCTGCGAAGCGTATGATACATCCCTTAGCATATGTAAATTCCAACTCCGAGTATCTGGACTCTGCCCCTTGGTAACTTCTGATGGGTCATCCCAGAAGAAGAAGATGAGCCCGCAACTTGCTAGAAAGATTGCTCCAGATCCTAGGCTGCAGCAGCGGGCGCGGGCGTAGTCGCTGCAGCGCGGAAAATGAGAGAGCTTCTCAGGCTGAGGAGAGGGTTGCGCTAGCTGGAAGGGCTTCCACGGCTGATCTTTCCGCGGCCCGCGAGAGGGCGACCAGGCTTGAGACCGAACTCTGAGCAGCCTAAGAGAGGGCGGCCAAGGCAGAGGCTGAGCTTGTGAAGGACCTTGAGAGGGCTTCGCTCAGTGAAGCTGAGTTTGTGAAGACCCGCGAGAAGGCTTTGCTCAGTGAGGCTGAGCTTCTGAAGACCCGCGAGAGGGCTTCGCTCAGTGAGGCTGAGCTTCTGAAGACCCGCGATGAGGGCTTCGCTCAGTGAGGCTGAGCTTCTGAAGACCCGCGAGAGGGCTTCGCTCAGTGAGGTTAAGTTTCTGAAGACCCGCGAGAGGGCTTCGCTCAGTGACGCTGAGCTTTTGAAGACCAGCGATAGGGCTTTGCTCAAATGAGGTGAGCTTCTGAAGACCGCGAGAGGGCTTCGCTCAATGAGGCTGAGCTTGTACAAACCCGTGAGAGGGTGATGCTCAGAGAGACCGTTGTGGAGACAGTGATTGGGGCGATACATGAGAGAATTGCTTTTTAGATATTGCCCTCTTAGGCTTTGCGCCGACTGAGGCGCTTGATGATTGTAGTGGCAGCTCTGATGATGTCGATAGTGATGCCGAGGGCAACTTTGAGAGTGATTAGAGGGCAGGGGACTCTTTTTTTTTTAAATAATTTGTAGCACTGATAAAAAATGATTTTATTAATCCATTGTTTAATGCTACACAACATTAAACAAAGTTGAAAAAATCAAGCCCCCAAACCCTCACTACTTTGACTCTCTTACGGTATTTCTGGTAATACCTTTTCAACAGTTTCACGTTCCCTGGTAATGTGTTCAACCGCTGCATTGCGAGGAGTGAACGCTTGTCTATCTCTCTGCGGAGTAGGACCGATTTGGTCTCTGACAGGTAGCCTCTCTGTCCTGCTTCGCTTGTTGCTTGTATCCTTCATTTCCTCTCTGTCTCGCCCCTTCCCGTTGTCGACTGCTCTGGAGGACTCCCATCGCCTGACCCTTGTGGTATCTTCAGCATTTATATACTTCTGAGCCTTTGCTAGTAGCTCCGGCATGCTTTTTGGTGGGCGCTTCATCACTAAGAAAAGGAAGCTCGATGAGCGGAGGCCTCCCATGAAGGTTGTCATGGATACCTTGTCGTCGGGCTCTTCAATTTGAAGTTCCTCCTCGTTAAAACGAGTGAGGTAACTCCTGAGGCTTTCATTTGTATCCTGGTTTATGCTGAGTAGGTGTGTGGCAGGCTTCTGGTGGCGGCGTCCTCTGATGAAATGTGACACGAAGGACTTGCTCAACTCCCCAAAGGTGGCGATAGAGGCTGGAGCGAGATTGGCAAACCACAGGCGGGCTGAACCCTTCAGTGTGGTTGGGAACACTCTGCACATAATCTCATCGGGGATATTATGCAGCTGCATTTGGTTTTGTACGTCTCCAGGTGGTCCAATGGATCCTTTCTTCCATCAAAGGTCTCCATAGACGGCATCTTGAACTTCCGGGGAAGTGGGTAGATTGCCACATCGGGTTTGAACGGTGTGTCCATTCGCCCAACTAGGTGATCTACAGTCTCTGGTGCCAGCGCCTTCATGGTGTTGTAGAAGTCTGCCAACTGGTTCTGCATCTCCTTGATATTTTCGTCCCAGGGATTGAGAGCTTCCCTGGATGGGTCACGAAAATAACTTCCCTCCTCCATGCTTTGGTTTTCACTCTCCCCTTCTTGAAAATGAGGATCCTCTCCATTAGAAGAAGAGGGAGGATGTGGTCCCTGGGCGCCTTGGGGAACTCCCTGGGCACCGCTCAAAGGATGGGCGCCCTGGGGAACTCCCTGGGCGCCCAGATGGGGAGCTCCCTGGGCGTCGCCCGGTGGATGGGCGCCCTGGTGAACTCCTTGGGTGCCGCCTTGAGGATGGGCGCCCAGATGGGGAGCTCCCCGGCGTGGAGCTCTTAGAAGTCTCTGGCGCGATGCTCCTTGTGGTACTCCTCCAAATTGTGCTCCTCCTTGCCTTGCCAGCACGAGTTGTAAGATTTGCTGGTTTTGGGCTACCAGCTGTTGCATGGTCTCCAACATCTGCTGAGGAGTGGGAGCAGGAGCATTCGGGGTAGGATTGATTGGTGGAGGGTTACCCTCGCCCTCTGCTCGTCTTGTCGATCTAGTGGTGATCACCATAATTTTGAAAGTATTTGATTTTTTTTTCTTCCCACAGACGACGCCAAACTGATGATGCCAAAATTGGGTTTCGGACACCACCGGTCAAGTAATAAATGCAGTAATAAATGTGGTAAATTAATGAGAGAGAGAAAGGGAATTTATAGTGATTCGGTCTGTGTGACCTACATCCACTTCATAAAGGCAAATGTCGCCTGTTGGTATTTTACTTCTCCAATGAGTATGGATTACAGGCTAGGAGAATACAAGAGTAGAAAATGGGAAGATATCAATTGCCCCCAAGTGCTGGTGGGGCTCCTCGATTTATAGTCCTCCCCTAATAGATGTGGACGACTCTTCAGCAACGTTTGCCCTGCTTGAATAGAGCCTTCGAACTGCCCTCGCACTGGACGAGGCAGGTGAGATATTCTCCACAAGACCTGGTAAAAGCGGGACTGCTCCCGAAGCAACGTGGCTGCCTTGACTTGGCCAAGGTATGTGGATCTGGACCCGGACCTGAACAGATCAATCGGGCTTCTACTGATTTGGACCTTGGCTCATTTTGCTATTCTGACCTGACTCATCTTCATGGGTTGGGTCATTTGGGCCTGACTCATCAGTTTCATTCATTGCTTGAATTCCTACATGAGCTCTCGGAATGTTGTCATCCATCTCCCGGAATTTATGTGCCAAGTGAGATTTCCAAATCCTACTTGTTAAAGTGGTTTTTCAAATGCTGGATTTTTTGAAATTTGAAATGTTTGGAATTTCAAATATCCAGGAATTCAGTGGGAATTCTGGTAATGAAATACAGAATTTCTGACAAGAATTTTGAATTCCCAAACAGCTTGAATTCATGTCAGGAATTCTAGTAAGTGAACAGGCTAAGAATTGCATTTGTCCAGCAAAAGGATTCTACTCTCTTAATATTTCCATTTTCATATTAAAGATGAATTCTATATTCGTAACCCTCACATAAAAATTCAAAACTCTTTCCTTCGAAAAAATTGGATTCATTTTCGGCACCAAACGAAAAAATGTAGGGAAAATCAAAACCCTCTGTTTTTTTTTCTCTCTTCCACGGATTCCTCCTCCTGAAAAATCACCCCAAAATGTTTCATTCCAGTTGCAGACAACTGTGGGATCATATCAAATCGTGAATGAGTATGGGTAGGCGCGTGAAGATATGTGTTGATCATAGGTGGACCCCACTGGATAATGGAATTGAACTTGCTTCTTTAGAAAGCAAAAGATTCTGGTCTCACTCTCATTTCATGTAGGGTTGAAAACGAAATGAAGATGATGTCAAAATCCCAATCCGTGAGTGCCCCACATTTCAGGATTGGTTTAGGTGGATGGCTACTTGTCGATATGATCCGGATTGGTAGCGTTTACGAAATGCAATTGGATGGAATTTTTGTTTTATTTGGAAGTGTGTGGTCTCATTATTACTTTGGTGTGGCATATGCCAATATCCATTTTATTATTTATTCATGACATGTGATTTGAGTGGTCCAATTATTGAATGCAGTGGGCCTCTATTGAACGGCCCATTAATAAAATTAAAAGAAATCATACTGACCATGAAGAATGCCATAATGCCATGTGCTCCTAGGGTTTCCAAACGGAGTGAGGAGTCAGGAATCCTGATTCTTTCAGAAAAATTCTACAGTGGTGAAGTCTACCTATTGAAAATTTGAGTGGTTAAAAATCCACTCTATAATATTATGGGATGGTTTTAAATTTTATTACTTATTTTAGTAAGAGTTAAGCCTACTTTAAAATTGAGCATATGCCATATAGTTAATAGTACACTAGCATAGGAAGGTGGGCAGCAGTTTAAAAGAGTGAGAAGAATCTAATCATGCTGAGGTATTATCTTGAGGGACTCAAAATTGTCAAATTATTTAGCCATTAGATAAAATTAGATGGGTATAATATTTCTCACGGTTAACTGGGGACCTTGAAAATTCAAATGCAAATTAAACTAGGTTAAAGACAATTTAGGGAAGATAGTGTTTATGTGAAGGGCTTCATTTATCATATATATTATTTTTTTACTCATACTATCCATTAGCAGTACAACTATAGATGGATCCCTAATTGTTGTTTATGTGGAAGTGAGGTCTGGGTCCTCAACACTGAGCTGCAAATTGTCATCACCAATTCACCATCGTTTGTCTCTCTCCTGCTAGCTTGGCCCACTCCCGTCAATTTAGTCCGTTAAAATGGGTACTCGGCTTAGCCCGGCCCATCCCAAACCCGAAAACACATGACTTTTAAGACAATTTGAGTCTAGCGGGCTGAGATTGAACAATTATTTGAAAGCCCAGCCAAAATGAGATTAAGAATGAACAGAGCATGCACGGCCCGCAATGTTATTTTACTAATTTTTATATATTTTAATGGGAACCCTCCAAAATATCTCTTCCCTGCACAATCTCTTATGAATTCAATCCCTTTTTACTCCATACCAAAAACCCAACACCATGAATTGGCAATTAACTCAATTTAATAATTGGACTGGATCCACTATTGAGCTTAGGTTTGAAAATCTTGATAGATTTATCACCCTTCATTTTGAAGACTTAATTCTACAATCTAGTATTTAGACCCTTTAAAATTTGATCAAGCCGCCCTTGTCTGGCCATCATTATCATCTTTATTAACAGAGTTTCACCCATTAATAAGAAAAAAGACGTCTCCATTGATGAAAATACTAAAGTCTAGGTCTAGCCCAGCCCAATCCCACATAGGATGGGATTTGACGTAAGCCTGCTTAATTTAGGACCGAGATTGAACAATCCCTATAAATTCATCAAATATTCAAGGCCATTGATATTTGGCACTCCCCCCAACCCCCTTATTGCAGGCACTCCTAATTTTTTGAAAGTGTCTGCATCAAAAACAGGAGAAAAAAGAAAGTACATTTATCAATTCCCTATTCAAAACTAAATTAGACAACCACCCATGACCAAGCCGTCCCTTCCCATTGACGGGCTTAGGAGTGGTGCTATCAGCGTTGTCCTCTCTCTCCAACTTATTTTAAGTATCAAATGGATAAGATATTGATGACCCCCCGCATCATTCTTATCACATGCTATCAGTTGTCGGTAGATAACTGCCTACCTAAGTGGACTGCCATGCACTCTATTTGTTTATAGACGTTGAAGTCGCTGCACTATCTTCGTTTCTCTTTGCACGCCTGACTGCTGAATCCCTATCAGCTGAGGTAACTCACTGAGTAAAGAAACTCTTAAAAACCCCTGTTCTACTTGATCTGTAAAGTGGGCCACATTATCCTCAATTCACACTTCTTGACGCTGATGCAACCACTATCCACCATTATTCCTTGTCACATTTTTGAAAAAACGTCAACTTGTATGCTCTCCAAAATGTGATGTCATCAGCCACTATCTCATATGTGAGAGATTCATATCATTTATATCTGCTTACAGCATTTACACGCATTAAGTGTGTAAATTACGTGTAAAATATGTGCGAAAGAGACGGCACAATTTCACACCTCATGAGGTCCTCAAACTAATGGTTAAGATGAAATTATCAGCAACATTTGGCCTTACCCCACACACTCACACTATATATACCCTTTTCATCTCCCCTTCCTATTGGGAAAGGGGTTTTAATGAAAGAAAGACTTTCACTAAATTGAATTAACCTGAGCCAATATTAGTGGAGTTCAAGGGGCTCCTTAGCTTCTCCAAGATTAGCCTATTTAGTTATCGAAGGATCTTACCCACACGCTGAAACTCATGTAAAGGCCCAGCCCATTTGTACATGCATTAATCTTTTTGTGGTAAATATGTCGGGTTGGGCTGAGTAGGCCCTTAACCTAAAGAAAGCTAAGGTCCAACCCATCCAACCCGAATCCAAAGCTAGCCAGACCCAGATTATCCATCCCACTCAGAATATGACTGAGTCAAGTTGAGCTGGCCGAGTTACTGCTCACTGACACAGACAAAGTCTAAGACATGAGCCACGTGCTCTACGTGTGTACGGCTAACAAGAATCTTGGCTCCACGCTTTTTTGACATGATATGCCATTCCAAGGACTACAAATTTATACTGCTCACGAGGATCACCTAGAGGAACACAATCTTTAAAATATTAAACGGTAGACTTGTACGGATAACCAGTGGCATGCAGCTTTTTAGAATCCGAGCTCTGTGAAATTCCCGGCTTCTCTTGCAGACTTGCAGTTGCAGGGGGAAAGAAGCAAAGGGGCTTCAATTTCATCTTCTGGTTCCTTGGAGGAGAGGCTCTTTTGCTGAAATTGGGCAATTGGGGGGCAAAGGGGCAGGTGGATAGGTATTGAAATATCAAATCTTTAAGTGTCTTAGTTTGTTGGGTTTGGATTTGATGGGGCAGAAATATGGTGGATGGGTTGGGGGCATTTCACTGGGATTTCGTAGTTTGATGAGGAGAAAACAGGTTGATAATGATTCTGTTCATGTGAGGAAGCAACAATTGTCAAAGGAACTCTCTGCCCTTCAGCTCATTGCAATTGGTATGCCTGTCCTTCCCATTTCTTTTTAGATTTTGTCCATGGTGATGATGATTGCATTGATGGGTTCCTTCTGTTTCTAGGCTTTCTTTCTTATTACTCTCTTGTTTTCTCTAAGTGGTCAGTTATCTTTTTTGTTTTTATATATTTTTACTTGTGATTGTTCTTTTGTGGGTGTTTTTTTATGCTGTGGATGTGGGCTTTTTTTAATTTTTCGGAGAATTTTGGTCAGGAAAGCTAGGAATTTTGCAATTTGCACGTATCACTACTTCCCAAATGCAAAGGCTAACTTTCTGTTGTCACTTTGGATGGGTTTCTGGTTTGGGATACATCTGAATGAATCTTTAGTGTTGTAGTCATTCCAATTGAAATCATATTTTGGGAACATGTGTAATAAATTAGTGAGTAGTTGTAGATCCATGAAAATTGAACCATATCTGTTGCCTTCCCTTTGACATCCGGATCTGAATAAAAGGATCTACTGAATTGCAATGGTGAGCAGACGACTGCAGTTGAGGATGTGTATGAAAATGGGACCATATCTAGTACCTCCTCTTGAAAAGCTGATTAAAAGAACATGAAAACAAAAACTTCTGCCCTGTGGTGTTTTTTTTTTTTTGAAAGGCGCCCTGTGATGATAAAAAGATAGTTACACACGGGGGAAGTTCATTTCTAGGATACCCTGAGAAATGATGAGTTCTTGGGTTAGTTGTAGAACCCAGTGGTCCCCTTGACCTTGTAGCCAACAACAGACTACCTAAATGAGAAATTACTGTAGACCACTGTAAAAATTGGAGTTATCATTATCAAGCTATCTCAAACAATTACCGGTCACTTGATTTGAATGATTAGGAGACAACATTAAAAGCTGAATAAAGGGGAATTTGAGTTTCTTAGATTAGGGTTTAAAATTTGATCTTCCATATATTCGGGTGACACGATTGTAGAATAGGTATTGGAAACATGTATTTATGTGGGCTTTAGTCATTCTGAGTCTTGGAGATCAGCATTTGCATTTCTTTAATAATATTGTCCACCAAAGCTAAAGAGGTGGGTCGTATCCATGGTACAAAGTTCGAAGTGAAGGATCATCTCTCACCCATTTGTAACTCACGAATGACACACTTATTGTTTTCAATGTTCTAGATTCTGATTTGAGGTGCTTTGAACTAGTATTTGGACCTTGAGTGAATAGTGATAAAGCTTAATGGGGTGAGCTTGGAAGAAGATGCCTTTTTTCATCAATGTGCAAGGCTAGTCTTATAAAGGCAACTTAGTTAATCGTCCATTTCTACTATCTACTGCTCTTCAAAGTCCTGGCGACATTGATGAAAGTAGAGCACAACTCATGTGGGTTGGGTTGAGTATTGGTCAGACTGAAGGCCAACCTAAATTGTAGAAGGGTCTACCTTAAACCTGATTCTAGTTTACTAAAGCGTCACAAGAATTGCAATTTCTCATGAGAGAGAGAGAGAGAGAGAGAGAGAGAGAGAGAGAGAGAGAGAGAGAGAGAGAGAGAGAGAGAGAGAGAGAGAGAGAGAGAGAGAGAGAGGAATCTCAAAGTTGCAAGAGATAATCAAATTCAGGTAATTATGGTCCACAAAATGGAAGCTAGTGAATAATAGAGGTGTATATTAGCAGAGTTGAGATGGCTTGATTGCTTAATCCATGAGCTAGGTTTGAGCTTGATTCAAACTTGAGGAGCCAAGCTCGAGCTTCGCTTCTCACTTTACCAAGCTTGAGCACAGATTGAGCTCGAGCTAAGTCGAATTTGATATGCTTTAGCTCAAGCTCAGCTAGTGAGCTGATGGATCTGAGCTTGAGCTCTGCTAGATTAGCTCATGACCTGAGCTTTAGCCCAAGCCATCGCCCTATCGAGCCAAGTCGAGATGGCTCTGCTTGTTGACAGCCCTTGTAGAAGATCGATTGTCAATGGATATGCCTTGGATCGAAGTCCGGCCCAATAAGGATTAATGGGTTCGACTTCGGGTTGGGGTCCAATACAGACCCTACAACCTAGGTCCTAGCCTGCTCAATAGCTATAGGAGGCCCGAGTTGAAAGCCCAAGTCCAAATATGACCTGAGCTTGTTGAAGGACCGTTTTCAGTTGAAGTGCTCTCTTTAGACCATTTCAGTTAATACTTAAAAAAGTATATTTTTTAAACACATACATATAAATGCACATATACTTTGCTATTATATACATGTAAGTTAAGTATATTATATACAAATTAGGGAATCTTTTTTTCTTCCGACGTGATTTTTTATTGTGAAGTAAAAGAAGCTAATGGGGCAGCTTATCGATATTTACTAAACAGAAGGGTTGGATAGTCAAATATATTTGTTGCAACACTTTGCCCAGTTTTCCTCTTTGATCTGATGCGTGCTTGCTCCTGTATTATTCATCATACGTAAATAATAATAATAAAGTAAATAAACAAATGAGAGTTGGGAACTCAATTGTTACTTATAGTATTTCTTGCTATACTAATACTATATGACTGATGTCGTAGTTCCTCTGATCAGGTGTTGGATCCACTATTGGAGCAGGAGTTTATGTTCTCGTTGGAACAGTTGCTCGAGAGCATTCTGGGCCATCACTGACCATTTCCTTCCTAATAGCTGGCATAGCAGCTGCTCTTTCAGCATTCTGCTATGCAGAGCTTGCAAGTCGTTGCCCATCTGCAGGGAGTGCTTATCATTATTCATACATATGTGTTGGAGAAGGGTATTTTTGATCCTATAGACCATTTTCAGCATTTTAAGTTCTATTGGTACAAGTCTTTGTAATCTATAGCATGGCTACATATTCCTACTTCTAAAAGCAAGTAGCACTAATCTGATACTTGTGACTAGTGAATGATAAAACTTTGGGCTTGAAAATATCAGTGAACTATAGAATAAAGTTTATTGATGACTGCAAACACAGTGAACATATTCCTCGGGTCAAGGAAAGGATCTACATAAGCATTTATGGCCCTTTCAACATAGAATATTTATATGATTGATATCAATCCAAGGATATGCAGTGTTCATGGTTGTCGAGCATGTATAACTGATTTTGGCGACCCAAAGTGCTGGTCTTATACCGTATTTCCAAAATCTCGTCAGTGGGACCTTCCTTAACCCTCCAATAAGTGGCTAGGAAGAGAGGTTAAGGAAAAGCAACAGCCTGCACTCAATGGGAAAGACCAAATATTTGATTCTATAACTTTCAGTGGGTTACTTTTTGGGCATGGTTGATATGCATGACGGATGGGAGTCAATGGCCTAGATCATGAAGAACATGAGCCCCACTTTTATACACTCAAGGTGTGGTAATTACATGTGTACCCTTGAGTTGAGGCTCCTATAATTCCTCTTTATAGTATTCTTGTTTTTTTAGTTGATGATTCTCATAGCTATTGTGTTTTATGTTGCTCATAAACACAACCCCAGGTAGATGGGATAATTATGACAATGATGATAATTTTCTCCAGTGTTGCTTGGTTGATTGGTTGGGCTCTTATTCTGGAATATACAATTGGCGGTGCGGCTGTTGCACGTGGCATATCCCCCAATTTGGTATGGTCGATTCTTATTCCTTCATCTCTCTTACGCTTACAGTTTTAGAGTGCTTCATAAGCCTACGTTATTGTTGAATGGATATGATTCAACCTATGGAGATTGTGGTCTTTGTTTTTTTTTTTTCTTTCCTGCATGCACTTGAAACAAAGTTGTTATAGTTTCATCAAATATCCAGTTAGGCTTTTATTATTCTGTGTATTGTTGTTGTCTTCGTCGTCATCATCATCTTCTTCTCTCTCTCTCTCTCTGAATGGTAACTAAGATTTTATTGAAAAGCCTTACCAACATAAGAGACATATACAGATGTACTGCAGAGCAAAAGCAAAGAATATCATTCAAAAGAAAGAAGTAGGAAAAACAACAACAAAAAGATTCCCAAAAGCCTAAATAGCCAAAGACTAAGAGGGAAACAAATCCACAACCAAGGCCGCACCCTCCTTGGCTAGGGATCAGCTGCCTCGTTAGCACTATGCAAGACATGAACAAACGAAACAATCATCTTCGCAGCAAGCCCTAAAACCTTCAGAATCCCCCGCCATTCTTCTTCTTCCTCTTTTTTTTTTTTTCCATTCTTCTACAATGTATTTATTTAACAACAACAACAACAATGTCGTCCCCCCCTCCCCCCCCCCCCCCCCCGCACACGCACACGCACACATCTTACAGGACTTAAATGCTCCATCATCTTCCATAACTTTTTTTTTTCTCTGGTAAATTCTCACGCATGCACCCATATGCACTACCAAAGTCCCTCACCACAACACGACCAAGGATTGATCCTTGCTTGTTTCTGTGGAGAGGTGAACACTCACCTTTCAGTGGATTGGCGATCATCTCCATAATTTTGAGTGGGTGTTTTAGGACTGGAACAAATGACAGAATACATGCTTGGCCGCCTGCTTCCTGTTGCAAAAATGTATTGAAAACTTTGGTCATTTTGGAAAAAAATTTGTCTGCAGTGGATACTTCTGAGATTTTTATGGGTTTTTTCCATATTTTTTTTCCTTTTTTGAATTCCTCAAGTTCTAATCTAACGGAAAAATTATCTATTACATGGTTTATCATATAATGAAAAATCCGAAGCTTTAATGGATTTTTAATCAGTAGCAGGTAAATTAGATGAAGATTAAAATGAGTGTGAATATTCTTATGCTCATCCATGTTTTACAATGTTGTAGGCCTTGTTCTTTGGAGGTAAAGATGGCTTGCCTGCGTTTTTAGGCCGTATCTACGTACCTTCGCTGGATATTGTGGCTGACCCCTGCGCCGCAATTCTTGTTTTTATCGTCATTGGGCTGTTATGCACTGGCATCAAGGAGGTATCTCTTTAAACGAGGGATTATAATGTAGAGCAGTTTGCTGCACTACCATATTATTTACTTGTGAATGTGATCCAAATGTTGACTTGTTTCCATCCAAAGGAAAATCTTCTAGATTGGGAAATCCTTACCCAACAATTCTATTGCATTTTCCTGGACCACTATTGTGTTTTATTCTTAACTTTCTATATTTAGGCTATTAAATTAGGGTTAGTAAATTCCAATCTGGGAGGTTCATGACACAATCTATGCTAGGGACCACATACCAATGTTATGGTAACAGAACAGGGCTCTGCAGATTAGGAACATGAACGTGCAAACAAATATTGGATCTAATAACTTTCCACTAACTAATGCCATATATTAGAATCACATCAGTGCTTCCAGTGCCTTCAAGTCAAAGCTTCTCTTTTTTGCTGCAGAGTTCGCTTGCACAAGCAATTGTCACATCGGCAAATATCTGTGTCATGATCTTTGTCATCATAGCCGGTGGATATCTTGGTTTTCAGACTGGATGGGTTGGATATGCTGTACCTAACGGGTAATTGAAACCTCTATCGTGTACTTTTGTGTAACTTGTATGTTTTTCAAGGGATCAAAGCTTGAAAAAGTCAGTCACCTAATCCGAGTTCATTGAATTTCAGTTTAAATGTTACTGCTCAATTCCCATTAATTTTTCAGCTGGTTTAGGGTGGGAAAGAATCATGCCCTGAATCTTTGATTTGATACCTTGATAAAAGCAAAATGCAGCTTAATTCATATTCTCCTATTTTCAGGTACTTCCCTTATGGAGTCAATGGCATGCTTGCTGGATCTGCAACTGTTTTCTTTGCATATATAGGCTTTGATACAGTTGCCAGCACAGCTGAAGAGGTATGACATCAGCCTCAGTGCTCTGGATGTTTGTATTAGTCATGCATGTAACCTCCAGGGGTATTGTTGTTGGTGTCAACATGAGTATGCCAGAAAATTGATTGCAGTAGATCGAACGTCCTTTGGGAGAAAACCGATACTCAGAGGACTGAAACTTGGGGATTTCTTCTCAGAGGAAAGATTCTCACTGCTCTGATTCCATGCAAGTCTAACTAGCCTTTACATCCCAAAAGCTTAAGCTGTTAGAAAGCCGAAGGCCAATCTACTTAACAGTTGAAACCTTGGAAATCCCAGTCCAATTATTTACCTATAAAACTATATAATGATGCACTAAATAATGTACTAAATTTATGGGACTAATACATGATATTTAGAAACACATTGAATAACTTAAGCATTGGATTTCAAAAATTACTACACTACAAGAGTGAAGGAGAATAAAAGACCTTTGTTTGTCCAAAATGTTAAGTGTTTAGCAGGGATGCCAGACATGGTACCTTGTTAGATAGTACTGTATAAAATGCATGTAGCTCAAAATTGAAGTTAATATATGCCTCTGTTAGCTTTACTATCTCTTCGTTCTCTAAACCATTGTATTTCCCACAGGTAAAAAATCCTCGACGTGATTTACCACTGGGAATAGGTGTCGCATTGTTCATATGTTGCTTGTTGTATATGATGGTATCTGTTGTTATTGTTGGCCTGGTACCATATTATGCAATGGATCCTGACACCCCCATATCCTCTGCATTTTCGAGCCATGGGATGCAGTGGGCAGGGTAAGTTAAGAGATTTATTGTACAATTCAAAAAAAAAGAAAAAAAGAAAAAGAATCAACAGCTTCAAAATCACAGAATAATTTAATTGAATGTCAGAAAAATCTGTTTCTTGTAGGTATGTCATCACCGCTGGAGCAGTTATGGCACTTTGCTCAACCTTGATGGGCTCAATGCTCCCTCAAGTAAGTAATTTCTAAATTAGATGAGTAGTTTGGGCTTCTCATCTCAATGTTTTATGACAGCTTGAATGCAGCACTTCATTTTTGTAGTTCATCAATGGTCAAATTTAGCAGTGTTAGGTTTTAGTTGTGTTTGTAGAATCCTACAATTGTTTATTCAAGACTTATAATTGACTTCAACCCATGATTCCAAATTTCCCTATTTACCCATTTAGTTCTCACTGCTGATGGATTTCAAAGTCTCTTGAATGAGTTTGGTAGTTTGATGTGCTTTAAGATGCTAAATTTTTATCCATACCACTTATTGATGTGGACTTAATGTGTTTCTGTTACCGCAGCCTAGAGTACTGATGGCGATGGGTAGAGACGGACTGCTGCCACCATTTTTTTCGGATGTTAACAGTACTACCCAAGTTCCCATAAAGAGCACATTGGTAACTGGGCTCTTTGCTGCAAGCTTAGCACTTTGTATGGATGTCTCTCAACTGGCAGGAATGGTAAATTTCCATCATG
This sequence comes from Litsea cubeba, assembly GCA_012931725.1. Classification (NCBI taxonomy): domain Eukaryota; kingdom Viridiplantae; phylum Streptophyta; class Magnoliopsida; order Laurales; family Lauraceae; genus Litsea; species Litsea cubeba. The sequence goes on along the minus strand of CM022952.1, from coordinate 76,605,643 downwards.
AGATGAAGTACCATTAGTGATATTGGTGCTTTTGAAAATAAGGACTTCATAGTGTCCTAAGCACAGTCACAGTTGTACAGGTTTCTAAGGCATCCACACACATTTTGGAATTTTGGTCCTTTGACACAGACTATTCATCTGATAGGTCCTGCCATGGAAAGGATCCTAATCCTTCATTTTGGCCTTCTATAGACTGCTCCTGAAACTTTTTAATCATTAATTTGTGGGCTACCAATCTTAGTTTAGTATTTTCCAGCAGTGTGATGAGTGTGCAATCTAGGGAATTCCCGATAAGGAGAGGTCCTGGGATTTATTTTGTTAGTAGCTTACTGGTTTTGCTTTTGCCTGAACTGATTATGTAGTGAAAGGAAAAATAAAAAATAAAAAGCTTAGATGAGGATTGTTCCAATGTGGGATTTTGGGTCGCTGAAACATGAGTTTGTTCATGAACAAGGCGCCATTTCAATACTTTCAGAAAATATCTAGAAGGATGAAGGACAACTGTCTTAGATATGGAAAAAGTGAAGGCTCTCATCCACACAGCCCAATTTTTGTGTGATTGTATTGAAAAAGTGAAGTCCCTGAGAAGAAGAAGACCATGCACACGCATGTGCGAGTAGAGATGTTCATGGGACGGGTTGGGCTGTGCCAATCTTGGCTGAGGCATATCCAGGCCCGTATTTGGCCCAAGCCCAACACAGGCCGTAAATGTCAGGCCCAAGCCTGCCCATTTAGTTAATTGAGCAGGGCCGGGAAGGCTTTGGGCTCTCTATTACTTAATCCAAACCCAGACCAAATATTAAATGGGCCCAAATTATATATCCAAGCCTGGCCCAAAGCAGGTTGGGCCCAGCTGGCCCGGCCCATTAGCAACCCTCTGAGAGAGAGAGAGAGAGAGAGAGAGAGAGAGAGAGAGAGAGAGAGAGAGAGAGAGAGAGAGAGAGAGAGAGGTTCCAAATGGTCGAATACAATGTTTATTCCATGCATATTTGAAATTATTTCTTATGGGTGCCTCTGGTTCAAACACCAAATTGCAATTGTTTCAATATTATTACAGAATGGTTATTTTTCCATTCTGCTTGCTTCCAGCAAGTTGAAATTTTGGAAAATGATATAAGATGGGGTTTGTCTGTCTGAGCTGTCCACCCTAGGAACTGATGCTGATAATGATTGGTGGTGGGAAAGGCACAAAAAACAAAGCCCCACCTAATATGGTTTCATAATCTGTTTACCCCCAAGTGCATGACAGATGACTATCTGTTTTCCAAATTTTAAAATGCATATGAATCAGGGCACATCCAATCGAAGTGCACCTTAAGCTGTACAAAATAAAAAATGCGAGTTTCGGTGCTCCTGTGTGCAGGTCAGTGTGGGAACACTTCTTGCATTTACCATTGTTGCAGTTTCTATTTTGATACTAAGATACATTCCTCCAGATGAGATGCCCCTACCATTATCACTCCAGCAATCATTTGATCCTGCAACATCACAATATGACACTCAAGAAAACAAAGGTGAAGAATCGAGAGATGGTTATAGAACTTGTAGTGATGTTAATAAACAATTGCAAGGTCGCATGCTTGATCCAAATGATGTGGAAGCGTCAACTAGTTGTCCTCTCATTATGAAAGAAAACACTCATGGTAACACTAAGATTGGATACTTCAGTTTCTTTTCTGCTATTAGTTTTTTACAACATCTCATCTATCAGCAATAGTTGTTAGATGCCCTATAATTAGCACAAATTCACCTCTATATTGGATACTACAGAAGAATCAAAAGAACGAAAAAGACGAAGAGTAGCGGCTTTGAACATAACCATTGTGTGTATTGGAGTGCTTCTCCTCACTTCGGCAGCTTCAGCAGAGTTTATGACCACGTAAGTTGCGTTTCAAAGACTTTTTTGGTTTGATTTTAAAAGTTATAGCAAGCAGAGTTGATGACCACGTAAGTTGTGTTCCAAAACCTTTTTTTTTTTTTTGTTTGATTTGAAAAGTCTCAGCAACTTTACACCCAAGATTCGTCCATGTCCAGTTCAGAAGGGCTGTGATTGTTCCAAAGATCCACTTACATGGCCTAGGGTGTTAAGCAATATTAATTTATCCTCTGACTCAAGCCACTGCATGGGCTACCTCACCTATGCAGAAGTTCCAATCAGGATGGTTGTGGAGAGACTAGAAGCTTTAATCACAAAAATGGAATTCATGGCTGTGCTTAGGATGATACCAGAGGCAAATGTTGCAGCACGGATTGGAAGCAGATCAATCCAAAGAAATGGGTTTTGTTGCAGAATGTATGTTGATGTATTATTGATTACTACAGGTCCTTCAGGAGTTGAAGCCATTAGGAATGAAATTGAATGAACCATTTTGATCCTCGAGTAGGCCGAGGGAGGATTTCCGATCGGTGAAAGTAGATCTGCCCTTGGGATTTTTTTTATATTACCGTCCTGCAGTGGAGTTTTTTTTTTTTTTTTTTTTACCTACTTATTCTGGTACTTATATCGTTCCATGAACCGACCAATTCGACCAGCCTTATTCTATTGGAAGTAGTCAAAAGTATTCCTGTCAATAATAATCTAGGTGTTAAGTTTTCCAGTTTTTAGCTCCTCCAATTTGCACTCCTGACTGGAGGAATGTGTGGGACTAAGGCCACAAAAGGGCCGCCTTCACAGGTCCTCTACCTTGTTGCACTTTGGACTTTAACGAATAATAGTGGTTTCTATTATTTATCTTGACCGTAAAGATTTCCTTGTATCTTCAATGAACCTTGCATCATCTCATGGTTAGACATTTTGTTTCACCACATAACTAAAAATCCAAAGGGAATCATGCTAGCTAGGGGTGGATGCTGTTTCTAAAGAGCAAAAAAGTTATATTATTTATCGAGGATTTGTTTTGCTAGAGATGTTTCAGCTATGTTCTGTCCTTTGATAGTAATATCATTTTGATCTTTTTTTTTCTTGTTTCTTTTCCTTTTTGATTGATTTTCTTTTCTTCTTTAAGAGTTTAAATCATTTGACGAGTAATATCAAACTACCAATCAGAGGTTGGAAATGCACACACCTTCCACTGTTTCCAGGTAGGTCAGTGCTACAAATACATTCCCATGGGAATATTACAAGTTGACCAAGATAGATGTTTCTGTTTGATAAGACTTTAACTTCTCTGTCCATATGTATATTGTTTTTACATTTTCAGTTGTCATAACGAAATGTGTTGCTTATGGGCTATGGCCATACTATAATACCCAAGAGGCTAATGTGACATCGAAAGTTCTGTTAGCATCGTGGCTCCTTTTGACTAATTTTCTTTTCATATCAGCCCCGTGCGACTCTCGCTGTGTATAGTTGGGGGCTCACTTCTGTTGTGCGGTCTAATTGTACTCTCTTGGATTGATCAAGATGATGGCCGGCACAAATTTGGACACACAGGAGGTACATGAACTGTTTCCCTTTTTTTTTTTGCTAGATTGGATTATTGGTCTAGGAGTGATACATCCAACGTGAGGACCAGGGATTGATCCTTGGTCTGTGCTGTAATTTTGAGGTGCCTTGCCACTAAGCTGTCAATGGTTTGCAATTGTTTCCTTGTTTTAGTGTTTACTCCGTCTATTGATTCTTTTATGTAGAACGCTACATGCATTCAGCTGCTGAAGCACAATGTAACTGTTAATCTGCAGGTTTCATGTGCCCCTTTGTTCCGCTCCTGCCTGTTGCTTGTATTCTCATAAATGTATATTTACTAATAAATCTAAGGTGAGTGCCAAAAGCAACTGTTTGTGTGTAAATCTTCTTTACCTCCTTTGATGGGTATGTCTTGAAATTAAGCATTTGACCTGAAAGTTAACATCTGACATAACCGTGCTATTACACAAGTGTCAACTCTTTGTTACTGTCAACTAACACTGTGCTATTAACTGTCAGCACGGGCACATGGATTCGTGTTTCTGTATGGCTGCTAATCGGAGTGTTCGTTTACCTATTCTACGGACGAGCCCATAGCTCCCTGGCAGGTGCTATTTATGTGCCCACTGCACACGCAGAAGAGATTTATAGAAGCTCATCACATTCTCTCGCATAGAAGAACATCACCTTGCATTCAGCCCTTAGTGAGGATCATCAATCCATTTCCACTCTATACGATCCATTTTTTATTGGAATCTCCAGTATCGTTGCCCTTCTGGCCTATTTGAGATTCTTAATGTTTCTATCATTTAACATGATTTGTATCAGGAAAATGTTGGACAGTGATATATTCCAGATATGATCTAAGCAAATCATATGAAATAAGAAGTAAACACCTTGAGTCTTTAGAAGTCATAATGAATGTTTGGAATTGTATGTGAACCATGGATACCGCTTCTCTGTTGTTCCTCTAGGACCCATTTTGGTCTTGATAAATTGAATGCAGGTCGGTGTATTGATCTGGATAACATGAGTTACCTGCAAGTGTGAGTGGTTTTGTTCTTTGCCATAACCAATTACAGGAAAAAGGAGCCACAGGGAACTAGATTTACTTGTAAATGGATTGCAAGGCAGACTGCCTCCTGAGGTCCAAACAGTGCCTTTAGGAATGGCAAGCAATTGCAGTTTCTTCAGCTGTCTTCTTCTGTAATTGTTCAGAGATGCAGACCATCGATCTGATGGGCTCAACAATGGATGTGGGTGAAACAAAGTTCCGACACTGGAGTACCAGAACCTCAAGAATAGATGGGCAAGACAAGACTACATTGGTAGTCCCAAAATTGAAATAAGGACAAGGATCTACCAATAGGAGATTCTTTCTACAAATCCACCATCAATGACAAAGCCCTATCAGATAAATGTTCTGGATCAGAACATGGCCCTGCATTAACAAAATACGACCCTCGGCAAAATGTCCAATATCTGAGGCTCAGGACACTAATTATTAGAAGAAAAAAAGTGTAACCAGTAAACCACCCATACATAGATAACCCCATTACTGTAACATTCAATCAGATAATGAGGCCACCAAAGTAACATCAATGTCATCCAAACTCTTCCTCTTGTGGGCGACGCTGTTTTATTGTAAGATCACTGTCATTGTAAATCAGTAACCAGCAAATAAAGCACTAAACAAAGTGCCATCAGCCATCAACATTCGGTTGAGGTGTTTTTTCTGACCGAATAAGTTACCTATTAAGATTAATTAGCATGAAGTGGGATACTGGTATCTTTCAAAACGATTCACACCTCTGTTGTTTTGCGCTCAGATTTTACAATCCATCTTGGGGCTGACTTCTGGACCCTTCCCCACGACGGTCACAGGACTCATCTTGAGACTCCTACATGCTGGCTCCATCTTTGAACTTGAGATCAAAGGATTTCTGACTGTTGATTTTGATGGCTCATATCTCAATGAAGATGGATCTGTTAGATCTAAATATGCAAATGACCTCCCCACCTGCACCTAGCCAATGGTAATTGTACAAAATCCCAAAGGAGACGCAAGGACAAAGAAGAGGAGGTGTTGGCCATCTAAATCCAAACGACCCAACACAGGTTGTTGTGCACCGTCCGGCTGGTGTGCTATAATATAATCCTTTGTTCCCCATTTAGATCTCCAGAACTTTGTTCCTGAAAAACTCAGCTCATGCAGAAACCGACTTACCAGCACTCACTTTAATTAAGATCAAAATGGCCAAGATTCCCACAGTTGCAACCAAGCAAGCAGGTCCAACCGCCTTTTTCTTTGTACTGGGTCAAGTTGTAACTCTACAAGAAATTTTTGCCACAAGTTGGTTAATCTACCAAGTAGAAATGGAATGATTTATATAGATCACATTAAATAACATGAGTTTAATTCATAAACCCTCCTCAATGCAGGAAATTTCTCTTGTGACTCCTGCCTTTACCTGCTTTCTAGTTTATCTTACACCAGCTACTTTGAAATTGGACGGGTCTGGGCCAAATCCAGCCTGATTATATTTATATGAGTATCGGTTAGATCCATTGTTATAACCAAAATAACATGTAAATATTCTGAAGAAAAAAATATACTATTATGTCATAGTTTAATTGCTTGGGTAAAAGGCACAACCCTCATTAGAGAATTAATGTAGTCTTAAATCCTTAACCCGAGACACACAAATGATCATTTTGTAGGAGATTACACAGCATGCAATTACCTCCATGCAATGCAAGCAGTAGCAGTAAATAGGATAAAACTACATATATAGGTATTCTCATTTTTTTTTTTAAAGTACAGCACTATATGCACAAGGACCCACATGTGCAGCAAGCATACAGGCCATTTTAGTGCTTTTAAAACTGAACCGGGTGTTTCAATATCTGAATGGAAAAACTCTAGCATGTGCTGTTGTAAGCCTCTAGGAGCAGATTTTGCCAACCAAAGATACTAATTTCCAGCACGGAAGTTACTGGAACTGTGAATCCTTCAGCTTCTTGCTTCCTTTTGGCTTTGCAATTGGTGCATTCATCCCGGCCATTTTAGCATTGTACTTCGCCCGTAGAGGATCATTATAAGTCCACCTTCAAAAAAGAAGGAAAAACAAAAAATCAACATCAAGAAAAATAAGAACAATTTTATTCAAGCAAACTCCTAAATCTCCAAATCATTCTAGTGGAAAAGAAAAGGTTTGCAAGTGATTGTAGTGTGTCCCATCCACATCATTGAATTTGAGGCTCATGTGCTTGCACAATACCTTCTAAAACATGTACGCACTATGCACCAGACTAGTGAAACTTAATCATTATCATTGCTTAATCCTGTCAATCTGGGATCGGCCAAAAGATTTCTACTAATAAGCTCTAAACAAGCTACACAATCAAGAGTCTTGGTTGCTCCATAATTTGATTAGACCTATGATGGTGTAGTTTGTTTAGATCAGTACAAGCATGCAGAAATGCATATGCAAATTTCTATGAACATCTAGACTGTCCCTTGTTTAGGAATGGTCGAGCCTCTTTGGGTGTGGTTTGGGCGGGACAGGGGTTAGCCCCTTGATCTAGGGTCCTCAAGTTTCATTGTTTTGAAAGGCATCATTTTTTAATTTCTGTCCACAATGGTGAGTAAAAGTTGTTTGACTGTCAAACTTGGGCTTGGCAACTTGACCATAGGTGGGCCAGGTGGCTGAAAAAATAGGGTGGACCACATAGATAGCTATGCAGACAGTTCTCACCTGAATATTTTCATGTCCATGCATGTAAGTAGCTGTAAGGTTCTATACGCACTAGTCTCTTCTAGGTTGTTTTGTATTTTTTTTTTCTAAATAAATTTGTTTCCTCGGTACTCGGGGAAAAAGACAATAAGAAAATTTCTAAAGCGTTACAAGCCTTCTGATGTGATCTTTGACTACAAAAATACATGACAGATCTAACACGCGATCATCGGAATCCTCTCTATGCATCAATAGATTTAAACATACATGTTAGGGAAGATGAACAAATTTCAGTCAAAACATGGAAGGAAGGGCGATTCCCGATGCAAACTTGACTGTCAAATTAAGGACACATACATTATTAAGGATTATCAGGCATCCAAATAAGAAAACTAACGAGTCAGTTGATTCCATCCCTCAATCCCGATTTTTTTCCAAATTGTCCATCATCTTCGTTTTAATAAAATCCTTCTTGGCGGAAAAAGAAAGTCTAATTTACAGTTCTATACACCTTACATGCAAAAGTAGGCAAACCAACCTATTCTCACGTTTCCATTTAAGCTTGAAAAAAAAAAGACCCAACTAACAGGGCAACCCTCTATCAGCAATTTCCCTGACATCCTCTATAATTCTGGCAATCTCTCCACAGTTTTGATCTTCCATACACTAGGCAATTGGGAGGGTGTATCAGCCACCCCACATTGTCTTGCCCATAGGAAGGTGAGATTCCAGAATCCAGAGGAAAATATATGATGCCAGGCCTGAATCAATCTACAGTGCATGGGCCATACAAGTCACTTCTCAGTGATCCACATCATTCATTGAAGGGACACACCGGGTAGAACATGGAAGGAAGAGCTCCACCAGCATACCATCATAGCAAACAGTCCATGTTCAACTGCAAAAACCCTACAATAAGATGACAGTGATCATTCAATGGAGAAGACTTTTGCTCCATTTTCTGTCCATTGTAGGGTGGGTTCCATAACCATTGCATGCACTATCTAGATCACTTAAATATAGACCTGACCAATATGAATTCTTGCACCATGCAGGCTGCAGACTCATTTGTACTATACATTGTATACTACCAACACACTATTCTCGAAAAGCATGGAAGGCATGTTCCTTTTGACTGAACAAATATCACGTGCAATATTTTTTTGAATGATTTCTTCCCACTCAATCTAACGAGGCCCCTAATTAATACATGTGAAAATGAAATGAATAGGCTGCTCTGACATATAACAAACAGGAAGAACAGATTGGATGCAATAAGAACAGGCATCCATGCACTGTAGTCCTATTCCTGGAACAAAGATGAGATGAATCTGAAAAATGAACAAATAGAACATGAAAAGCAAAATATAACAAAGAACAAGCAAAAGTATACGTACGGGTTGTTCCAATCAGTTGTGTCCTCATTGACAAGATGTGTCCACTTGGTCCTTCCACTGCGCCCAAAGTGCTTGACTTGCATGACCTTGGGCAATATGGTTTTATCCATCTTATCTTCACCAGTAGGAGCAGAGAAATCACGCCTGAATATATCAGCCGGACCAGCTGTGGCAGCATGATCATCCACCTCCGACTGGAAGAAAGCACCCTTGTGGTAGTATTTCTGCATAAACCTCCACTTTTGCTTCGGGGTAGGAAGGGGTTTTGGATTCTTCCTCTCCCATTCCCTACGCTCTTCTTCCGTCATGTTCCTCACCTTCTCAATCTCTTCTTTTTCCTTCAACGTTGCCTCCCGATCTTCCCTATCCCTCTTGATCCTTGCAATTTCTCTAGACTTCCATGCCTCATATTCCTCCGCCTCATTAACCTCATCATCTGTATCAACATCTGCAATGTTGGCCTCCACATCCAAATTCTTCTGGATCTCTTCGTCCTTCCGAATCTCCTCAACAACAATCTGTTTCGTCTCCACCTTCCTCTCTTCCAATCTCCTCTTCACCAGTTCTTCAAGTGCCCTCTCTTCTGCTTCAAGCCGCTCGCGCTCAGCAATGGTGTCCCTTTCTGACTTGGGAACAAAGATGGGCTTTATCATTGCAATACCCGACTGCTCTTCTTCTGAATCAGTTTCATATTCAGATTCCTCCTCTTCCTCTTCCTCCATTTCATCCTCCTCTTCTTCCGGAAGAAGTGCAGTTTCCTCCTGATCCCTCTGACGCAATCTCTCTCTAATTATTCTTCTCTTCTCCTCCAATGCATCCTCATCCTCTTCCTCTAAATCGAGCCTTTCTTGCCTCCTGCTCTCCTCTTCTAATGTCGTGACAATCTCCGCCTGCCGGATACGCCGATGGTCAGCTCTCACCTCGTCTTTATTATCAATCTTACTCTCGGCCAGACGACGCAACCTAGGGTCATCTTTTCCAGTGACATTCACATCATCCCGGCTGGGGAATGCTTTTTCTAGTGCAACTGCTCGTGTGGTTCTAATATCTCCATCTTCCTCTATTTCGTCTGCCCATTCGGGTGCTTTACCAGGCCAATACCTTTTCACTTTGGTCTGTCCAATCTTCCCTCTAAGCTTATCCCTAATCGCGATCACAGCGTCACTAACACCCGCTGTCACAGACATGGTTGCAACTGAAAGTGACTACAGATATAACCCGGTAAATGTGAAGAGGAAACTTTGCTTTTCTTCAATTCCCTTCAACTATAAATCAAGATTCAAATTCAACAAAGCACCAAATTCCCCTTCTTTAGTCAAATCTGTGTCAATCCAAGAAACCCTAAGTTGTCCCCCTTTACTAGTCAACTTTACAAACTCAAAACTGATCCCCAAAATCGGATTACTCGATTCACTGTCATTCCAACCCAGATTTCAACATACAACCATCACAAGAAAACCCGAGTTTTTCCAAAGCCAGGTCTTAGCACGGATGAACTTGTCAGAAAGGGCATAAAAAAGGTGCGAATCACTGAAAGAAGCAACAAAGACAACACTCAAATCATTGAACAAAATATCGCCATTTAAAGGTGGCGTTTGGAGGACATGGGAAACAAACAAACAACCCAACGCTAGAAATCATTCAAACCCTAACCCTAGAAATCTCAAAAAGCATTCGAAACAGACTGACCTGAGTTGTTGAGCGAGAAGAAGAGGCTACGATGAGAGAGATGAAACTAAAGAATATATACCGAAGGAAGACTAAAAAAGAGAGAAATTTGATCAAAGACTTGGTGGAGCCCGCACCAATAAGACCAACCATATGGAGAAGGAAACAGATCTCCTATTTCGTCTAAACAAGGAGCCCTAAAGCTCGGTTAAAGTGGTGGGTGGGACCAACAACTCCTAAAATAGCATATAAGGGCTAGGAGTGAAATTATGGGATATCTGATAAGTGATTGATCAGTGAATTTGAGCGGTTTTGATTTTGAATAGGTGAAGCCATACTCCTTTAGCTCGCCAGAGCATGGCTCACTAAAAGGGGCATGATTTGATCGCTCGCTGAATTAAGAACGTTCAAAATAAATGGTTAGATAAGGTTGTTGTGGCCAAAGGGGAATGTTCTCCTTAGGGGTGGCAATTTTGCTTTGCCGCCCCGGCTTGCTCGCTTAGCCTTGCGCGGGTTTTCCCCGCCCCGATCCTTAGGTGGGAAGGGGACAAGGAGTAAAACTATGCCCCGAAGGCAGGGCAGGGCGGGGATGGGTTTGCTATTTTCCCCACCACGTTACCCCGCCCCGTGTCCCACCCCGTTCCTCGCCCCGCCATTAAATAAGTTTATATATGTATGTATATATATAATGAGCAAGGCTCCCCTAAGCTCGAGCTTAGGGAGAAAATTTCGTAAGCTCGTGCCTGTGGGGTCCACATTTGGTCCATTCTAATGGACCAAACACATGACCCCCTTAAATTGCACATGTCTACCAAACTTTTGGTAAGATTCGAATTTACTGGACCGTTTGATTGACTATATATCAATCCGAATGGATTGTTGACACTTAAACTCTTGGGCCCATATAGAGATGATAGAAATTACGGTTGGGGCTGATTTTTTACAGGGATGAAGATCCTAGGGAGTCCTTGAAATTCCTCCACCCCCATCCCCATGTGGGTCCCCACCACACACTTGAGCTTACCTTATCCTAAGCTTGAGCTTAGGGGAGCCTTGCGCATATATAATATATAGAGGGTTATGTTTATATATATATATATATAGGAAGGTGCTCCTATGAGAGCATCTCTCACCTTACTACGAGAGATAAGGTGGGGGCCCTCACATCCATATCCAATGCCAACAACTTAAATGTGAGGGCCCCCACCTTATCTCTCATATAAGGTGTCTCTCATAAGAGCAACTCCAATATATATATACATACAAACATATATATATATATATGTGTGTATATGTATATGTATATATATGTATATATATGTGTATATATATGGGAGACACTCCTATGAGAGCATCTCTCATCTTACTATGAGAGATAAGGTGGGGGCCCTCACATCTATATCCAATGCCCACAATTTAAATGTGAGGTCCCCCACCTTATCTCTCATAGTAAGGTGAGATGCTCTCATAGGAGCATCTCCATATATATAGGGAATTCAAGTGCATCCATCCCTCACCATTTTGGTGAGGGACACTCTCCTTTTGGAAAGTGTAAGTACAAAAAGGAGAATGTTAAGCACATAGGACTCCCCTTTTTGTACTTGACACTTCCAAAAGAAGAGTGTCCCTCACCAAAATGGTGAGGGATGGATGCACTTGAATACTCCCCATATATATATGTGTGTGTAACAATCTTGAATATATGAATATATTTTAAATAAGGTAAAACATTACAAGAAATGAAGTTTGGTCTAGTGGTAAGGCAAACCTCTAGTTACTCCCTCACCCAAATTCAAATCCTAAGTCTTGCATATTTAAAATTTTTATAATTGAGGGGCGCGGCGGGGCGGGGCGGGGAACGGGGCATATCAATTACCCCAAAGGACGGGGAGGGGCGGAGGCGGGGAACCCCAATTCCGTCCCCGATCCGCCCCGTTGCCATCCCTAGTTCTCCTATCAGCTGCCTCGGTATAACAGCTTATGGGGCCCACTCCAATGCAAAGCTTCATCAATGTGGGGAGAGCAGATGGAAAGCTCTCATAGGGAAATGAGACCTAAAAGATCAACCCCACCTGATTAGGCCCACTCTAGTTGCAAAGCTTAATCAATGTGGGGAGGGCAGATGGAAAGCTCTTAATAGAGAAAGAAGACCTAAAAGACCAACCCCACCTGATTATCCTAGCCCTCCATGGTCCATATAACTACTTTAAAATTTTCTTGAGATTCAATTCAACAGTGAGTAATTTTCTTGAAATTCAATTCAACGGTGAGTCAGTGACGGCAAAATTGGGCCTGATGCTACTTCATTTATTGGGAGAAAATTTTCCATATGTAGTAATCATCCATAAGATGGAATGCCTTTATAAATCTCTAAATCAATGATCCTGTCCAAGGGAATTAGTTTCGTTGGGGGCCTGGGTGGTTTCGGTACGCTTTCCCAACCATTCACTTATTAGGCAGGCAACCTCTATTATTATTATTATTTATTTATTTTTAATTATCCAAAATATCTTCCTCCCAGCCTAGTCCAAGAGCCTTTGGCCCTAAGTCCAGTGGCGGATCCAAAATTATCATTTTAGGGGGGCTGATAATGGTCAATTGAAAAGGTCAACTATTACTTTGTTGTACTTGTTTCACATTAACAATTGCAAAAAAAAAAAAAATTGTATTGCATTTAAATAGATATAAAATATTTAACAACACCAACTAACATTCTCTCATCAAAAGTCAAATCTCGATCCATGCATCAGCCCATTGATCTGAATTGTGCAAGATTGGCTCACCACTATGATAGTTTATGACCTCGATCAAAATTACAATTGAACTAGATGTTACCATCTCATCGGTGGTCCACTTTTTTCTTGGATGGGCAAAATATATGATTACACTCCACAAAAAAAGGACTCCTTAAATGATTAGGATCATTCAATAATTAATCTAACATGTGGGTTATTTTAAATGGTTTCGTGCATCATAATGGGGAGGGATGAGGGGGGACTACTAGTTTTTAAATGGGGGCTGAGCCAGACAGGCTACATAGCTCTCATGGGATTTTCCCAAAACTTGGGGGGGCTGACACCCCCAACACCTTCAACATGGGTTCGCCAATGCCTGAGTCTTACAAGCACATGCAAACCCTCCAATCCACATGCACCAGGTAAAACTATGGGAGGTGGCTAAGGAAAGACGGTATCAAACACAAGATCTCTATATTGTATTAATATTTAATTACCCAATGAGAACTTGCCCCATCAGGTGATTTGGAACATAGGATCCTATACGCCCCCTATTACGTATTTAACTCGTGCAATCATTCAGAGCGGCTTGAGAAGCTAGAACCCTGGGAGAGGGGGATTAAACAGTGGCGTACCTCCATTTTTTTTCCTTCTCTTTTCCTCTCGATCCCTAGCAAAACTAAACACCCAAAATTAACGTATCTATTTCATTCTTAAAATAGATAGATAGGGCCCACTAATTGTGATTGGGTTAAAAAATTAATAAGCTGCAGCCATGATTGCATTCAAATATAGACCCTTTCCTGTATATGGGCTTCTTGTCTGATACAGTTGTGAATTCAGAAGCAAGACACTAAACCACTAATCAAGTCCTAATCAACTATAGATCCGATCAAAATCCAACCCAATTTACAGCCATAAATATGAGAGATGTTCTTGACTTTTTTGCATTCCACGTGAAATAAGTTCTAGTAAAATACAAGGCCCTGTTTACATCTTGGTTGCTCTGAACTAGGTTTAGGGTCATGACGGAACAAAACAACCCGCTAACAGGTAACACACGTTATCCAACAGACAACTTACTTGGGTTTAATAAGATCAAAACGGGCACTAATCTATGACCTATTTCATTTTAACCTTTTATTTGCTTTATTCAGTAGGAGAGCATTAAACATAAATAAGGTCATCGACCACTAGGATAAGTAGTGATATCATCTCCAAATTGCATATGCATGATATATCTTTCCTTCGGATGGTTAGATAAGTATTGATTTGAACATTGGCTGCCCATCAGAAATAGGTGCTGCGACATTCAGAAATATGATTTAATATGAGCTACCACAACCTGAAAAATTGGTGAGGAAACACAGGACATCACCCTGAAAACCCAAGTACCCAATAATCACTGGCCATATCTTGATATATACCTGCCGTTTCCTATGTTCACCAAACAGTCCATATTCGATAGTGGTGTCTGGCTCACCTGAATGAGGGGTGCATGGATAGTCTTCTTACCTGTGCAAATTACCTTCTCATTTTAGCATCAGATGTTGTTGACACTGCATTGCGCATTGATCAACATGCTCACTCTTGACCAGATCGCAGCAGTCATTATAGATGTTTGTATCAAAGATTTTACTTCTCTCAGCCCAGCCTGTTTTCCGGGCCAGTATTCTGTAATGGAATGGATTCAGTGATATCCATTTCATCCATTTGCGGGTCAACGACAATATGCCTAAGATTTTCAGCAGAGAAGTGCCATCTTCATCGAGGTGGGCCCCACCACATGAACCACCAGATTCATTGAATTGTGGACCCCTCTTGAACAAAATATTGGCAAGAAAAATAAAAGCCATTAGTCAGTATAGGTGACCACTGCTTATGTCCGATATGATCTGTGGATGTCCAGAAAATTCAGTGGTCTACTACTCTATTCACCAGAAGTAGAGCCAGCATTAAACTCAATGACTAGGAACCATGTCGACTTAAATAACTTGACCAAATCTGAATGAGTCAAACTCAGCCTGACACAACCAAATCACGTCAAGGAAAGTCCAGATGAGTTCTAAAACTGTGACGGCAACTACGGTCTAGTAATCTTATATAGCAGATTTCAAAAGAGAATACAGAATGAAGCACCATTTTACCAAGTGAAAACGTGGAATTTATTTGGAACTAAAAGTTGAAAATTGAACAGAGGAAAGTCTAAGACAAACATAGCATGTACATGATTCCACAGTTGTCACTTGATCACTACCTGCCAAACTTCAATCAATCACGAGCACTATCATGTTACGATCATTAAATAGCCTGCAAGCAGTTGAAATAATTATTAAATATGTTCTTATTCAAACATCCAAGATGTCAAATTTTTTTTTTTTTTTTTAGAGAAAAAGTTTGAACAAGGAAGAATATATATGGAAATGAGTTCTTTTCCAAAAAAGAATAAGAGAATGAAAAAGATTGCAAACAGGGAAAGCAAAGCAAACAGTTTTCATCACAAACAAGACATACCACAGCGGAGATCAAGTGCAGCCTAAATGAGCATGACTTCCTTTTTCTTTTTTATTTTTTTCAAATTTTCACAATAGAGCTGAAAGATTTAGTAAAATTGGAGCTTGGATGTTAAAGTTGCCACATATATAGGTGTTTGTAATGGTTTGAAATGAATTAGACTGTTTTTAGAAGAAGCCGTAATGAGATTTGTATAAAAAACAAAAGCAAGAAGTATACATCGAATTGCAAGTCTACCAGGGCAGTACACTGCTAGCAAAAAGAAATGTAGGCAAAACAGTAAATTACTAAATTACGAAGGTATTTCCAAGCAATATTCAGATCCATACATCCTCACCATTGCCAATGTATCTGCCTCTTCATCCCATTCATTTGGTACTAACTTATCAAGGAAGAGAGAACCAGGGGTAGGTCATAACATGACGAAAATTCAAGCATTTTTACTTGAGGCTATCCCCTCAAATCTACACAAGTAGTTCATCTTCTAGATAACTGTACTCAAATGTGAACTCAGTCTTGATCCGCTGGCACCTGCAAATCAGTGGGGACAGTCAGACATTCATGAGAACTAGCAACATTTCATTTTAGTAATATGAGGGTGCATCCAATTTTGAATATGACAACAAAGCCATCTCACAACCTGGAATAAAAATAAAACCCAACTGAAAAAAGGAATAAGTAAATAATACAAACATAACAGTAAATAAATGGCAACAAGATCCGTAGCACAATGGAAGGTGCTCACTTCAGCAACCTTAAGGTTGTGGGTTCAAGTTAGGTTACCAGTTCAAAAAAAAAAAGTGAGTAAATAATGGCCTTTTGATGACATTGTCATCAAGTGAACATCATAGCCCACTTAATGGTCAAAAATGCTAAATATGAAGACTCAACACAAGGCAGCATGATAGAGTATATCCATGACAATTTTATCCCATTCAAAACAAATGATGCAGGTTAACATACCAGCCATGATTCAAATCATCATTTGCGATATGGAAATCAAAGTAAACATAAGTTCCCTGCTCGTATTCATCAGTAGTGACTTTTGGCTCCTCATGCCGTTGGAACCATGTGCTATATTTCCGATGGTATCTCCAGGACTGCTTTTTCAACTCTCTTGCAGCTAAATATTGTTGATAAGTGTTCTGCAAAATTATATTCAACTTGAGAAAAGTATGAGCTCAAGACAAAGCATCACAGAAAAGAATACCTGATGATAAAAGGATAAACTAAAACAATACCTGCTGATAATAAAATGCAAAGAACAGGGTATCAGTGCCCACACTATCAAGACTCAATCGCTCCCAGAAAGCTGGATTGTCAACAATTGGAGCCTGCACCTGAGGGAAGCTAGCAGGAGTCTTTGTAGGGTGCCTCTACAAATGGCAAAATGAATTTGAATAACAAGCACAAAGGAATTTTTTTTTTCTAATGAATTTGTAATGAGGGGGGTTGGGGCGAGGAGTGAGGGGGGGAGGTGCATGTACTTCTGATGTGTCATCTCAATAAATTAGGATTATAGTTCAAGAGGTAGATAGGGTGGTTCCTTTGGTTGCTTATACTATTTTTTGTTGGTTTTTTGTTTTGGTGGTTGGGTATGAGGTTCTTATACCCAGTTTCACTTTTGTTTTGTCGAGTTTGTATTTTCCTTCGGATCATAGTTCAGCAACCCAGACCATTGACTGTTGTGTCTCCTCAAAGGATGGGTATACATTGGCATACTACAAATTGAGGGCATCATAACCCAAGATGGACTACGAGTTAAGCTGTAATGAAGAGCAGCCCTGGGAAAAAAAGGAAGACGCCAGAGATAAGACTACAATCTACACATTTGGAAGGATTGTACAGAATCCTCCGCCTTCAGGTGTCCAATCAGAGCAACACTCTGGGTGTCTTAGTACGCAAACTTATATGGAATGGTTGGAAAAGAGCAATGTGAATGTCTTAATGCATCAGGACCACATAATTCTTCATTACCAAAAAGGATTTAAAATATGAAAGCTAACATACTGGAGTGTAGTTCTTTGCACGTTCTGAATCTTTTGATTGTGGAAGCCTGTGATAAGCAGCATCAAGCATCTGCAAACTATATAACCGCTCATGCATCAGTCCATTATTTACAGTCGACTGGCTGAGATTATCGCCAATGGCACCAAGATCAGGAACACTTCTGCGGCCAATGACACCAAGGTCAGCTGAAGATTGATTAAACGATAATGGTTGCCTAGGAGAGAGGTCTGTATCCCTAGGTACTTGGGCAGCATCTTTTGAAGATCCAGTTCCTCCAGCCTGCAACAAACCAGGATATCTACTTAGAAAATTTTTAATCTACCAGAAATTGATTGCCCACACAACCTAAAGTGATATTGTCTTTTGGTTCTTATATGTACATATAACTACTCAGAATAAGTAGTTGACAGCACCAACTCTAAGGTCGATTCCAGGTTCTTTATTTCCATGACTTGAGAAAGATAGGTAAAGAGGCAAGGCTAAGTTCGAAAGCGCTGCAAATTCTTAGAAAGGAAAGAGAAGCAATGGATGGAATGTTGGTTTATTACCATCATACAGACTATAAGGGTGCAGAAAAAAAAAATTAGAGACAAAGGCTATACTATTGCTGGTGGGTAAAGAAGATTCATCCGTTGAACAACCTGTTATTTTTTAAGCAAAGATTGTTAAAGAAATAACAGTAAAGCTGGCTGAGGTAGCCTATCCCACATGAAACGCAAATGGAAAACAGTTTCAGAACTTACATGCTTATTGAAGGAGAAAAGAAGAAGAAAATGAAAGAGAAGGAAAGAAAAAACAGAGAAAGCAAGAGAACCTTTAAAGCCTTTAACACAACACCTCAAGCATACCAAGGAATGACTACATACATACATATGAATATTATTACTGTTGTTCTTGTTCTTGTTGTTATTAAGGTTCCTGTTACATTGCGAGACTGATATCATTATGATGGCTGAATGAGACTGGCAACATCACTGCCAACATGTTCATCATGGTCAATCTGAAGCCTCATAATTTATGATGGACAGACAGATGCAGGTAAACAAGGTTATAACACTCCATTTCCAATAATCCAGGACATGAGGACCAAGGCAATTTTCATGCGCTCAGTCTCAGCATCCATCATGAAGAGAATTGCCAGACTACAGCAGGTTTCTTGTGACAAGGCAAGGTTCTTAAAAAAATATTCATTTAGTGGGGAGCGGGACAATTTGTCATGACAAATCTCATGGGGTCTGGGAATTAGACCTATGCAGCCAATGATCTAGCCACTTTTTGGAAATGATAGAAGCACATTAGTGACAACTTGGAGGTTCCTCAGAAGCAGGAGCTTTCGACCAGATATAGCATAGGGAGAAATGAGGGGAGAAAGGAGGTAGTAGTGCAAGATTCAGGTATTTGAAAAGCACTTTCTATAGTTCGTGACATGTTTTCAATGAAAATTTGATTAATGGTCCGGGATGGCTGGAGGATCCAAATCTGGAGTATGGACTGATGCTTGAGTAGGTGAGAACTCTTTGGAACATCACTTTCCATGGGTCAACTGTGAGGATCACAAGGATATTTGTGTCAAGGACCACCAAATACATATGGTGGAAGTATCACTTGTTCCCTGCCTTCAGAAGGAACTTGCGGAACAGGGAAATGGAGCGGTTTCAGGAGATTCTGTACGACCTGCAATTTAGTCTATATTCTTCTCAATCAAGTGATTAGATCCCTTTCCCTGTCCCCCATAGATTTTGTTGTGGTGGCAGTGCCGTGGTGGTACTCAAAGGCAGCTTCTTGATTGCTATATAAATTCACTCCCACAAAGCTATAGCTTTGGTTGGCTCATGCTCCAGAACAAAATTCTTGCGTTCTGTGCTTGGACGATGTAAAATCAGTGGAATATCTCTTTCTAAAATGTAAAGAGGCCCAGAATGCTAAGGGTTTTGTTTGATGCTCTTTCGTGGTTCATGTGAGCTGGATGAGTCTCGGGATCATCTCTAGATAGATGATAGTAAGAGGCATTAATGATTCTAGCCATCCACATGTTGTAATGCCTAGGTGCATGCCAACACCGGGAGTATTTTGACAAGCCTTTTTTAAGCTGACTTTGGTAGGAGCCAATGGGACAGTTAATGGAAACCTGGGTCTAGACTCTAGATTGAGAAGATGGCTTGTCCATGATGCTATGGGGTCAATTAAGCTAGAAGCCTTTTGGACCTGGCTGAAATTAAAGAATAAATGTGAATTGATGAGAGCTTTTTAAAATGGTGAGGAGGACCTCACAGTTCTAATTATAGACGCAGATTCCCTTTGCCCACTAATTGAACAACTGCATAGACCTCTGTCCTTTGGATACTAGCTGATACTGAGAAGAGATAAGGGTGAGATTGAGGTCCTTGAACGCTAGTTTTGCTAGTGTTGGAAGGTGGGCTAGCCGTCATGTGGATTTTCTTGCAAAATAGGGTGTCCAATCGTATGATATTTAGTGTATGGAAATGTAGCTCCACTTCCATTACAGTTTCCTTTTGTTCGATGACCCTTCTGTAGGGGTCAGAAGCCATGTATTGTGCCTTTGCTTCCTTCTTAAGCAAATAGAGAGATCAATGGCCATTCTGTGAGGGTCAGCTGTCATGGATCAAACCTTTGGTTCCTTAACAAATAGAGAGATACAGGTATCCCATCACTATAACAACTTCCCGAGCTTTTAAATATCATATAACATACTCTCTTATTTGTAGCAAGGCATTTTATACATACTATCTTATCTGTAGAAAGACATTTTATTTAATTCCTTGTATGCATCTATCTATGCATGCATCAAGGAAAGAGACATCTTGGATGGGCCCGTATATCAAGTTTGGGGTCAATCTTATGCCTCTAATCCCTTCATCTGTGGCCCACAAATTTAACGAGTTAGTATTAAAGAAAAAACTCGACCCTCAATCCAACGGTCCAATCCATTTGGATCAGCTGAAAACTCAATGGATCCATTGTAATTCAGGGGGTCCCATGTGTGTGGATGGTTCGGATGGATCATTAAGTCAGCGACACTGTGTTGTCCCTCACCGTAATATGGCGAGGGATAGATGCATATGAATATTTTCATATATATATATATTACATTATATATCCAGATGACATACCATATATGATGTCTTCAAATCATCCTCATTCATGAGGATCTTGTTTAGTTCTGGATTTGTAGCAAGTTCTGTGTTCACATCATCAGAAGAATTATGCTGTTGCTGTTGGTCTTCTATTTTCACCTGAGCAGCATCTGCATTATCAAAAAACATGACAAAACTCAAATATAGTAGTTTCAAGAATCATTTGGAAGTTATTAAAAAAAATAGATCCTGACTTTCCTGGAAGTTTAATCAGGATAAGATGAATAAGCCAGTGAGCACAGCGAAGTTATGAGCAGTGAGCACCTGCATCTCTTGGTCCAGCTGACATTAGGGCATGCTGAGCAGATTGTTGATGTATAGCACTTTGCTGCTGTAGTGAGGAAGATGTAACAGCAGTAAGCCCTACTGATGACTGAACTCCAAGTCCTAGTCCAACTTGAGGTGATAAAGATGAGCTTTGTGAATTGAACTGCAGGAGACTATAAAATGCAGGTCAGGAAAACAGATAAATTACATATCAAGGGCAATCTCCTAGTAAAGTACCATGCACTATGGTTGAAAGTATGGAGGGGGTTTGGGTGGGTGGGATCCAGGCAAATTTCCTTGATTTAAAGCAGTCACTGTGTAGAAATGGTTAAAGTCATGGGGGTGACGTAGGGGCCTAAAATTGGAGTGTATGCAGGTGGAGATCGACTTTCTGATAGGAAAGGGTTCAGGGGAGAGACACTGTGGTTGGTGATGTGTCTTTGCAGTCCAAGTTTCCTGGGTTATATACTGCTCTTGATGGAGTCCAGATGATCTACAGCCTCATGGGAGCAAGATGGATGGTTGGATTGGCTTTGTCCCCCTTTACACGATGATGTCACATTTATGGTCCTGATTTTTCTAAACGGTCATGGCCCACCCTGTTGATTCATAGGAACAAGTTGAAGCTCATACATATGAACAGTTTAAATGTGAGATAGGAAGAAAAGCCACCGACAACATGCATAAGTTGCCATTAAAAATTAGGGTAAAGAAAATAGAGTGGATCCAAAGAGGATCCCAGTGGTCCACACTGTGGCAACATTGGGCCACATGTTGCCACGGCCAAGCCCACAAGGCTGGCCAACCAAAGGATTCCAAGTTTCTTGTTGTTTTTTTTCTCTATTTTTGTTGAGTTGTTCACTTGCTTGGAGATACACTAAGATGGGTTAATGTTATTTTACTTCTAATTATTGAAAACGCCTAGATTATAACATCTTAGCCAAAGATTGGATGTGATGTACAGGCTGGATCAATTTTTGGGCTTTTTTGTTATTATTTAAATATATAAACAATGAGAAAAGGACCAGCCAATTGATTCTTGTTAGTTTCTGCTCAATTTTAAGATTTACTAAATGTTTGGAATTTGGATGAACAATAGCTATACCAGCGCGTGGGTCATCTAAACCACGCATAGGGTTATTTATGGGTGAGTTTGGGATCTGATTTCCCCCTTGTACCATTGGGAAGAATCGTGGGTCTTGGCATGGAAATTGATAAGAGATAATTTTGGTAGAACGACGACTTCTACCACAACTTAAATTCGCAAGCGTGGCCCAAAATCACATTGGTACCAGCCAAATGTTTCTGTCCAAGTTCGTTTCCATGTGAGCCTCGTTTCTAGATCATGATGCTGTGCAGTTGAGCCGTACTTGAGGTCAAGGCCAAGTAGTGCAATGGGAAGGAGAGGAGTTAATTATCCATGAGAAGAGTGATTTGCTGCATTGGAAATGAAGAAGCTAGTTATTTCCCAACAATGTTCCATTAGCTTGCTTGAGACAAAAGTTGGCCCATGAAAACAATGATTATGGATCAGATAGTAGTAAACTTAACCCACTTCATCTTCCAAGAATATTTTGGATGCTCGCCCACCATTCATAGGCCATCTTCAAATCCTCCATCCACATCGTTCCTATCTAAATATGACAGCCATAGTTTTCAAAATCAGAATCATATCGCAAATCGTTCATTCCCAATAATCGAATCGAATCGAAAATCGTAGGATTTTTTTATTTTTCTAATAAAAATAAAAAAAACAATATAAAATTAAAAGAAAAGGAAAAAAGTAATTATTCATAACCATCCATTTTCCCATTTATAGCAGTATAAATAGAATAACAAGAAAGCCTATCATACAATCATATCAAGAAACTCATAACATATATTAATATATATAAATGAAATATATTATGTGTAGTTGTAAATCAAAAAATATATATATTTATTATCTTTAAATTAAAAAATAAAAATAAAATCTAAATCATCAATCTTACACGATAGGATATTTCTTTAAGTTAAGAAAGTATTCATGAAGAAAAAAAACAAAATAGATTAAAAAGAAGAAGAAGAAGATATAGACAAGCATCATACGGACAATCGAACGCTTTAATTAAATGCATGTTCTTGATTCATCTTTAAAACCTCATCAAAGCCGCAAAAAATTCTTAAGAGGTTTTGTTAACTATTAAATAACCTTTTCGAAATAAAAGCTATAAAAGAAAGAAAGAATAAAGAAATAAAGAAAAAGGTATAAGATTATTAATATTAACTTCTTGATTGTAGCTATTCTCGCTTAGCCGAATTCACTTGAATCGTAAGATTCGATGAAACGAGTATCGAATAGTATGATTCACACCAGAATCGTAAGATTCATATGTAAATGAGATTTATTGCATACATACAAATCGTTTTCCTTAAGATTCGGGATATGAATCGGGATTCGGGATACAAATCGTAGGATTCTGATAACTATTTATTGCCAGCCCTAAATAAATAAATTCAACCCACTTTGATTGAAACAGTCAAGGAATTGAAATTACTCTCGACCCAAAACATGTATTCCACACAAAAGATGCCCTCCTAAAAGTTCAATTCAGCATAGCCATGGTGCAAGTATAGATGATGTTGCAGAAGATAATATAATGTTATATCAGGAGTTTCAAGAGTTGGGAGGGGGGTATGAGTGCTTATTCTGCATCAAGTAAGAAGAAGGACCTAAAAAAAAAAAAGGAGGACCTGCTGTTGGGTGGGAAACTGCTTATGATTTGCCCCAGGGAGATGAGACACACCAAGAAGGTTACTATGACCTTGCTGCTGTACTTGCTGGAGCCTCTGCAGAAATTTCTCCCTCTGGTCAGGAGCAATCTCAGTTCTTGCACGAAACTGACCCTGAAAAGAATTA
This sequence comes from Litsea cubeba, assembly GCA_012931725.1. Classification (NCBI taxonomy): domain Eukaryota; kingdom Viridiplantae; phylum Streptophyta; class Magnoliopsida; order Laurales; family Lauraceae; genus Litsea; species Litsea cubeba. The sequence continues at coordinate 76,581,855 of CM022952.1, read as the reverse complement.
AATAGATTAACATTTTTTTCTCCAAGAATACTGATAAAAACATCTCCAAGAAACATCAGCTCTATTCCAAACATAAATTTGATTAAATAATTCAACTTACTCTGTATAATGGATGCACAATAATTTATAAGACAAAAGTTGGTCATGCTAGCAGATTACTTCATTTGAAACAAGACAAAAAGGGACTTCCCGAGATGATGCAAGATTTCCAATCTCGTTTCACAAATATACAGACACGTGGCAAAATATTCAACTTATTTGTTTCAAAGTATTCCAAGAAGTCTTTTTTTTTTTATGATGTGAGTATCACTGAGATCTTTGACCCAACATGACTAAACCCCGGGGTGGCGCCTGCTAAACCCACACAAACGCACACTGGGCAAATCTTGGGCGGTTTTGAACACAAGATGTGCGGAGTAAACTGATGCAGCCCTGGATCCTCGATCGAAACATAGAACAATCTCCCAAGGGATTGATCGAATGGAGACAATGGATTCAGCCACTAGGGCACACATACGATAATGGTAAACACCATAACTGAATAGAAAACTCAGACAAATTAATTGATTATAATAAGCATCTACAAAGGGGGCTCAACTATATATAGAGGAGTATTATTCTTTATTAGCAAACAAGACTTTCTAAATAAAATAGGAAACTTCTAATCCTAATCAAACAATGAATAAAAATTAGAAAATAGTCTCTAAATAGAAATAGAAATAAATTTAGTTTCCCATAGTAGCTCTCAGTCACAATTGAGCCTTCTCAGGCCTGATTTGTACTGCATCATAAACCCACGCCTTATACCACTCCACCAACTGCCAGGTGGGTTCCAAGAAGTCTAATTAAGTTTAGATTTATTATTTCTTCTTCACAGCAATAAGAATACTTCAAATATGAAATATATGGACCAAATAGAGGTTAGATTTATTTATTCTTCTTCACAGCAACAAGAATACTTAATTAAAAAAGGAATATATGCAATCTCAACAAAGACCAAATAGAGTTTGGATTTTTATTAATTCTTCTTCACAGAAACAAGAATACTTTATTAAACAAGGAATATATGCAATCTCAACAACGACCAAATAGAGTTTAATTCACTTCATAGAAATAAGAATTATAATATATTAAAGCCAAGGGTTTTGGCTTTAATTTTGACTGTGGGTTATGATTTTGACGGTCAGTTATTCTTTTTTTTCAAAAATTTTAAGTTTTTCTCTCCACTTATTACATGCAAACTACCTACCTCATCTCTTTACCAAAAACCACCTCTACTCCCCACTTTTCTATTTTTGCGATAACTCATTTTCTACCAAACTCTACCATTTCCTTTCTACTCTAATTCTCATCTTTCATTTCTATGCAATTAGCTGTTAGATTACATAAATAGGTAATCTCATAATCTTTTTTTTTAGCTTTCTTTCTTTCTAAAATTTATGGATATTTTTTTAAGCATGAATATTAAATTGTAATGTTGGCCATACCTGTGCTAAGCACGGTTATTATGCTAGTATTTAATTACACAAGGAATGCATAAGGAATGCATAGACTGATAGGTAAAGTTAACTAAAACTGAAATGAATTCTCAGATGTCATTGAGAAGAGCACACCATTTCATTCTGATTCTGAAAGGAACTTGGACTCTGAGGTCTCCATTGAACTCCAGAAACTACTGAAGGTGAAAAGGCTCTTCCTGCTGTAGCACCCTCACCAATGTTATTAGAATCAGTTGAACCTGTTCCATCCATAGTCTTGGAGACCTGCTGCAAAAGCATTCTATTACTTAACGGGGAAACTAATGGCTGCGCACCATTTCCAATTCTCTCATCTGCCCCTAGAAGGTTTCTCTTTGCCATATCCGAGACAACAGGTGCTGTACCAAGGGCTCCATTGCTGGGCAATCCATTCCCAGAAGTCAAATTCAGAGGAACGCCAGATACTGGGCTGGACAACCCACCAACAACAGAGCCTCTTCCAATACCCTTTCCTATACCTATCTCTGGGAGAGCAGGAGATGATGATCTACGTCCAGGGAAGCTTGAACCATCATCTTCCTGCACTGAACTTGACAAGTTTGCAAGGGATGATGAAACAGCAGCAGGTGCATTCTCCATGACACCTCGAATGTATCCCGGACCAGAAAGGATTGCTGAAGCAGTTGACCCACCAGCCAAGTTCCGAGCAGGGGTAGCTACAGTCGTAATACTCCCCGTTGGTATGCTACCAACTGCAGAGGACACTGATGACACTGAAGACCCCATCACCCCACTTTTAGAAGGTGGAGTTCTTGGAGCACTATCAGAGTTACTGTCCTGGGAAGCAGTCTCTTCCGCTTGGTCCTGAACAGAAGACACTTGTTGAGCTGTAGATGGTAGTGTGGCCTGGCAAGTGGCAACAAAAATACACAATAAGAAAACAAGGATCCATGCCAAGACAAGTAACCACTAACGACCACTGCAAGGAAAACCGCTATAGAAATGAAGAGAGCCAAGAGATAATCAGCAGTCAGTTAAAAGAACAGATTTAAAAAAAAATAAAGCTGTGGACATGCGTCAGTATGACCTAGATATCCAATGTCAAAACTTACAAATGGACCTAGTCAAGCAGATACAACTAGGAAATAAAAATACTGAAAGATTGTATAGAAGAATAGTTATATCATGTTTACAGGAGAAAATAAACAAAATTGACGTTTACTAGTGGTGGTGTGGATGATATAGGATGCCTTTTAAAGTTATTTTCAAAAATCTCAAAACAAACCAAATGATAGATCATTTTACAGGAGTAAAAATGTTTTCGGTTTTTAACTTTTGCAGATATGTTCAGTTACCATAAAACTGCTGTTTTTGTAAGATCATATTAGGTGAAAATTTATAATCCAACACAAAAATAAGAACAATAACAACACACACTAAAATTTGTATAACACTCATTAGCCAGACCATCCATGTTAACTTTTAGGGCTCATCTAGCTCCCCTAGAATAGAGGAAAATGCATAGCATGTAATACCAGTAAAATGGCAAATAGGCAAAATCCTCAAATTTAGTGCTTGAAACAAAGAAATACTTCCACTAAAAAGGGAAACAGAAAAGAGGGAAAGGAAAATGTACCGCTTGGGAAATACTCACAGAGACAAGCTCTTTGGACATTTCGGAGAAAATGCTACATTTTCCCTGAACTAAGAGCAGCCAAAGGAAAACACAAGTTTGCTTCTTTCCCTAGTTTAAACGGGAGACTTACAGATGAATGAGTTGGAGAAGTAGCTGCAGATGTTTTCAAGCTTAGAACTGCACTACCAGTAGAAATGGGACTGACCCCCTGAAAAATTAAAACCAGCCCTGATTAATTTCTTAAAGCACTTGAAGTACCAAAGCATATCTAATATCCATCATCTTTTTTTTTTAAGTGAAGCATACCTGAAAATCTAACGAAAGAAAAAAACCCGCAAAATTATCAACAGAATCACAAATCAAGCATTGCATTTTTTTTAAAGGAAGGATCACAAACATGAACATAGATTTACCAGAGAACTACACATTTTATGCACCAAATCTGAGAACGGTGCAGCATGAATACAAAGAAGGGTGTGCATACCAACTAGATAAGGGGAAAATAATGTCACCACAGGTAACAAGCATAAATGAGATAATGCACAAGATATTAAGATTTGTACACTAGGCAGTTTCTGTTTTATCAGTGTGTGATTTTATTCAAGAAGGCCTAAAAAACCACCAATTCCAAAACTGTGTTGTGTGCCTGTGTTTATGACAGAAATCATTTCACATGTTCCAGAAAAAACACAAAAATCTAGCAAATTTTCCATACAGTATATAGATATGTACTTCTCTCCATTTTGCTTGTCAAAACCGTTCCTCGAGAATGGATTTCCATGTCAAGTTTCAACCAAGCAATTATCCAAGTTGCTCAAAAGAAAGAAGTCATAAAATAATGTCAAAAACACTCCATGAAGCATTCATGGTTAAAGCGCCCAACTCATAATTGGCGAATTTTTAGGTTCAATTCCTGAATCCTGCTGGATGCAGGCCAACGGGGACATTCAATAAGGCTAGTTCCACTGGCTCCGTATCAATGGAATCTCATCATCCATACATAACGAATTGGTATGGTATATTCAGACCAACCATAACATATGAAGAGTAAGAACTAGAGTTCTTATTGATACTGGAACTTGTGAAGAAAGTAGATTTATGGATGATTGTGATCTTTATTTATTATTTTTTCATTGGTTTTTTACTTAACCACATAACTTCGAAATCAATGCACATGTACAGAAGATGAAGAAGAAGAAGAAAGAAGAAAAAAAACAAATCCATCAACCAAAGCGTGCCACCAATTAAGTTACCTTAACAACAAGAGCAGGAGTGCCAATTGCAACCAGATCTTCAAGTGATTCCACTTTATCTAATGGCAATGAGCTGTAAAGCTCATCAACATCACTAAATTCATCAAATTGCTCCTTCACATACATAGAAAATTTGAGGATGTCAACAACCGGTATAAGATACTCCAGAAGCACCATTTACATGGGATCTAGACCAAAATAAAGAACAAAGAAAGCAATGAAAGAGAAATTCTACCAAATTTATTGTACATTCAAAGGAATCATCGACATTTAGAACAATAAGAAGCAACATATAAAATCAATATCAGATAAAACTGTCAGAAAATGCACACCTGATTGCGTTCAACATAGTCATCTAGGAAATCCCTAACATCATTGACTTGATCAGGACTTAGTTCATCATTATCCAGTAGCCTTAAAATCAACTCTAGCTTCATTATATGAGCCTTATGCCGAACAATAGATGTCTCTAAATGTGTCTGCCAGATAAAAGCAAAAAAAGAAAGGGAAAAGGAGCTATCATCAATACAAAACCCAGTAGTATATCCACTCAGCACAATGATGGTAAAATATGGATTTGAAACCAACCAGGCGAGGTGGCCTTGTCTTTCCTTTCTTCACAAAAAGGCCCTCCAGCTCAGCTTCAAAGTTGTCGATTTGGGACTCCAGCTCCCCTACCTACCAAAAAACAAGAAGAAAACAAACTCAGAAGACTCTTTTTTCTTTTATTTTAACGGCATGAACGAAGGTTGGAACAAATAATGACCATGATAAATAATAACAATGTATTTAACAAAAAAATCAAAGAGATGTAGAAAGAATAAAATGCATCATAATGGATTTTACAAATTACCATTACTAACAATCAATAATAAAACTACCATTACAAAAATAGCAATACTTTTTTTTGAATGGTCAAAAATAGGAATACTAACAAATAAGTCTCAAGTAATCTCGCGATTACAAAGAGCACTTGTAAGGACAGAGCATTCATCCACACAATCTGGGTCCGAGAACCTAAAGGAATATCCCTGAATGTTTTAAGACATTACATTTTTTTTTATTGGTTTCAAGACATCACCATTGGCCCTTCATTGAAAATTTTTATTTTCACCAACAATTGGGCAAATAGATGACTTCAGCTTAAGAAGAGCATGATATGATCAATGTAAGTACTCAGAGAATGTAGTTGGTGTCGCAATATAGGATAAAATATCTTTAAAAAAAAAACAATGATTTTCCATCTAGCCAATCATGAAAAGGTGTCCATTTAAGCCAGTTTCACCATTGTAAAAGCTTTAGCATGTCAACATGGAAAAAATTATAGTGTAGCCGTCATAGTTGTCAATTTTGTTCCAGTCCCCATTCCGGTTTGACCCTGTAGTGGAAGGTTTTGGCATTCCGGACAATTCTAGTATTTCGTTTCGGAAAAGACACGATTGAAAAATGAAAAAAAATATATAAAAGAATACCTAAAATTGAAAAGAATAGTTGAACATTAAAAATGCATCCTTACATCACTTAAATTAAACTACACTTTACAATTGACCATATTCTAGTTTATGCACAAGAATGGACGTATGAAACATGGACCGGAATGAACCGGAATTGGGCCTGGAAATACACCCAAAGAAGAGAAAGTCACAAGTATTTGCATACCACATTGTTCAACCAATCCCTTGTCTCTGATTTAGCCTTCTCTTTCGGATCCTAATCACAGATAAAAGTTGGAAATAAAATAATTAAATATTTAGATGTGTATAAAACAACGAGTTCAACTTTCAAAAGGAAAGAAAAAAGGAGGAAAAAAGAAAAAATCAGCAACAATGAGTCAAGCTTTACAATTCTATGGCTCTTTATTTTTTCCATTTTTCCTGGAAAGGATACCAAAAGGGGGGAAATGGAACAGAGCCCAAAACTAGGCTACATGAAAAAAGGCCAAGTATCTAAATTACTTTAAATACAAGAACTTTATTCTCCTTCATAAGAAAAGAAACATGGGATCAACTAATATAAATGTTCTTCCAATGGGAATAAAATAAAACAAAAAAATGGAAACAATTAGGCCATCGACAGGCATTCAGCACAAAAACAAAAGATTATTGGAACAAGGAAAAATGCATCCCAAGTAGTGTAATTAGAGAAGATAAAACAAGGAGTTCAATTTTTATTGGTGATTTGCAGCCCTGGCATAAGCTTTTTATCTTCAGCATAAGTTGTAGCAGCTAGCACCAATAGAGAAAGACAACTGAAAAACTGAACATATGGACTTAATTTCATGACTAGATAACAAGTATCTTTGAAAAAAGGTTATCTCTTCCAACTGTAATAAAAATGAATGCAAGATATGAAACATCCAAGTTCAGTAAAACAACTAAAACCCAAAAGATGGTACCAATAAGCAGTGGCCCAGACCAATAACCATTGAGAGCTGAATATTTAGCTTCAAGTTTCGTTATTTAGGTTACAGACTACATAGCTAGAAGAGAGTAGAAAATCGCTTACAGTTTTGGGTTGCTGGACTAGCCCTTCTTTGGAGAATGCCTTTGTTTTAGTCTCCTTTTCACAGACCTTGAAACGCTCCATTTCACGCTCAATCTGTTTACGAGATTCCAGCAGAGCCTGCTCATAAGAGGCACTAACCTATGTCAAACATATATCACAAAATTGATTGTCAACTTCAGAATCATAAGATTCATAGTTTAGTATAAACTCAGTAAAAGCCAATATAAGAAACTGAATAGACAGTTGAGATAAAATTATGCAGAAGAAACCAAAATATTTAAACTATATAATCGCATCATATCATGTCAGCTCTAACCTTTCCCCATCATCACAGGGTAGGCGGTAGGCCATTCAAAGCATTTCATATGGAAGATAATGAACAGCACTGTTATTAAGGGCACGTGAAACACAATATGTTTGAAACAAAGGGTAGAAAGGGCAGCAGTTAATGGTGCCAATAATTATGTTCCAAGGTAGACTTTCGGTCCCTCTATGACAGTAGCAAACGTGATGGAATTTAAAGTACTGCAAAAACGCACATGATTGCTGCTTATAGTTACTGATATAACCTTTCTTGCTTCACAACAGTATTTTCTGATTGATCATCCAATCACTCAATCTTCTAGCTGCCTTTTTATATGATGCTCTTTTGTCCCTTTTGATTCTTTCTTTTTTTTTCTGTGTAATGCTTCTTGAATGTAATTTTAATTAATTAAGCAACATACCAGTTAGGTCACTAATGGAAAGATAGATTAGTGTCATTACTCATCAGCTAGAAAGTAATCTGGGATTCAGCATCCAAGGATCGAAAAAAAGCGTGCACTCATGACGCAAGACAGACCCATATCCATGGGTCCACCAGGCCCAATGGGCCCAATTTAGGGCATCTTTTCCTTTTAGGGATCTTTTATTTAATTATTTTCAGATTTTGGTTTCAGTAGTAATTTGAGATAGTTATTTAAGTGGCCGTAGATTGTTGTTAGTGGCTAAGATTAGATGTAGAGTTATTTTCTTCTTATATATCATTGTAAAGCCTCCTTGGCTTCTTGGACTTGATTAATGAAGAAAAATCAGAGTGCTTTTGCTCTTCATCTCTCCTGTATAAGGATCTGGCATGAGACCATGGGCATGAGGCCTAGGGGTGTACACGGATCGGATTGGTGCGGATTAGGCCAAATCCGTCACCACTCCGTCACCAACGGATTGACGGATTTGGAATCCGTCACCAATCCGTTGCTGTTAAAATCCGATCCGTAGAAGACCGGATCGGATTAATTCGTTCAATCTAATTTTAAAAGAAAATTATCAAATATGTTATAAAAAAATTACATTTTGACCCCTTATATTTTTTTTATTTTAAATTTAGAAATCTTAATTTATATTTAAACCCCTTATATTTTTTTTATATTTAATGCCAACGGATCGGATCGGACTGAATCCGCGGATTGAGGGCGAAATCCGCCACCGATCCGTTGCTAACAGGATTACAAAATTTTCAATTCGTCATCAATCCGTCTACCTTCAGATCGGATAAAAATCCGCGGATCGGATCGGATTGGATTTTCGGATTTTTTATGCACCCCTAGACTTCCACTTCAGGTGTGAGGTCTTGAGATATCTCTCCCTATCTCTCCATCTTCCCCTACCTGCCCCGCATCGATCCCTGTTCCACATCATTGAGTACCAGTACAAGTATCGTATCCATCCCATCCCACATGGGTACAATAGCCATACATAAATAGCCAAATATCACAGCCTACAGATATATAATTCTAGACATCCTCTTGTAAGTCTGTACCAAGAATAAGTTCTTGGTGACTATCCTCCCTTTATGCATGTCAATAAATAAGCTTATCAAATTTCTTGGCGTCCTCATCCATGTCAAATATCACCTGTTTTAAGGTGATGAGCTCCTCAAAGTAACACTCATTCCGATAATACCAATCTCCATGTGGACATTAAAGAAAAATAAAATTATACCAATCTCCACTGTTACTCAAACGTGCCCTAATGTTTAGGGGGAGCATTTTCTGTGGAAAATGAAAACAGTATGTGAGGATAAATGATTTTCCTTGACTCCTTGCTGACATTTTCCATGGTTTTCAATTTAAGAGGTGAGTGAAGGCACATGCCCTAATTTAATGTCGAAGGCAGATTTGAATCCGAGAGGTAGAGAACTATTGTCTGCAGTCTTGTACAAAGATAGAAAACATCCGAACAAGGACGATATTATGCCTTACAAAACAATAGAAACTGAAACTGAAAGAAAAAAAAAATAATGAAGTCTTCAGTTTTCATTTTCCTCAAAAATGCCGTGGAAAGCTGTCGCACACAAACATGTCCTAAAATCCTACATAATTAAAGATAACAAAGTGCAATCAACTTCCACACATCAAAGCCCTAGATTCAAGACTTTCTCCGAATACAAATAGTAGAAAACAAACAAACAGGTTCAGCAGAGATCCTAACCTTCTTGTCTTTTATCTCGCTCGACTGAATCCATGTCTTGATCTGATCTCTATACCTCTGCAGCTTCTTGATCTCCTTTTTCAAATCCGCCTCGAATTTCTCTTTCTGATTCGCGTTATCTGTATCGTAAACCTAAAAACACCGAAAAAAAAAGACGAAATTCAACCACCGCCTCAGCAAATCGTTAAAGAGATCGGACCAAAACCAAAATAAAAAAGGCTTTTTTTTCAGAATTGGACCTTGTTCCAGATGCTATCGAAGACGTCGACGCCTTCCTGAACTTTCTTCAGGACTCGATCGATCTCGCCCTGCAATTTCCGGCTCGCTCCCATCGAGAAGTAGACGAAGAGAAGAACCGATGAGAAGCTCGAAACATCCAAAGCTGGGGTTTTCGGAGATAATTTGTTATTAGGGTTTTGGTTTTTCAGAAATCGGAAGCTGCTGTTGCGGGATGAGGAAGAAGGTCAAGAGTCCCAGAGAAAAGCGAAAAATGATAGCTGTACACGAGCGCATGGGTTGTCTGGTACTGAGCCCCAGGATCAAGAAAGTGCGATTTGTATCTGCAGCTGGGTCCCACTTTGTCGATCATCCAGTCCGATCATCAGGTGTCCATCTTTCTTTGATGGTCCACAATCAACTCATGTGTGGTCCACCTGACGCAATTAGTGTTCAACACATGGCCTGCATGAAAGCCATAGCAGTTGTGGGCCCCATGTTGTAGATAACCTTCAAGCACCCAGTCTCATCAGATGCTATCAAGAATTGAGCTTATTTACAGTTCCGGTGATAATTTCGACTAAGCCCTCTTTTTTTATTTCTAAAATTACGAGTTGGATTTATTATGTGATATATATGATTATGTTTTCTTACAAAAATATCAATTAGATTTGAGAATTTTACCAAATAAATAACTTTACATGGTCAGTACACCGAACAGAAAACTTTAGTATAATTCACATAAAATATAAATTCATACAGAAAAATAACTTTTTTACCTTCATTTTTTATGTTGAGGGTCGCCGTCGACTCTAAACATGCATAAAATGTTCGTCTTCTTCCTTCTTTATCTCTTTTCCAAATTCAATTCATTAATTATCTTTACATAATGTGCTCGTGCATACCTCTTATTTCATTTGATAAAACCAATCACATATCCATGTGATAAGCATGAATTGTCTGTATACATACATATCATTACTAATTCATTGGCTCCAATTGCACATGTGAGTTGGAATGCTAGCTTGTACCGTGGGCAGCTTGCTAATGCTTGGATTCATTACAATGCTACAGCTAAGTTGTTGAGTATAGTTGTATCTTATGAAAAATAAACCTTCTTCTAGTAGGAATTATAATATTTCATATCAAGTTGATTTAATGCATATTTTAACATATTGGGGTTATGATATGATTCACAGGAAGCACGAGTATTTTTATAGAGAAGCTCATAGTTCATTCACGGGAATTTAGTTTGACTTAGGCAATAAAGGAAGCAGGAAAAAAAACTGTACTGGAGAAGAAGAAGAAAGCAAGAAAGTTCATATGAGAGGTGATTCAATAGTCATTATTTAACATTGATCGATCATTAATTCTTTATTTTTAACTAATTATTAAAGCCTTAATTAAAAAAAAAAAACAATACTACATTGTGAACTCAACAAATCTAATCCACGGAGTAACCAAACCAAAATCCATAATTAATTAAATCAATCCAACAAAAACCAAAAACCACAAATGCGGTTCAATTAAGTATAGAACCTCACTGATTACCACGTGCACACTAAAACACAAATTGCAACAAACCATGGACCTGACAACTATTGACAGAATCCATATCCCACGGTCGATTTTTACTATTTTCTCAGTGGCCAAAACGGCATTAATTGTAGATTTCGAACACTTATAAGAACTATAAAATCTTAATCACTGTTCCCACTCCATGATTGTCATTATTATTATTAGACCATTCAGACTAACATGTATAAGTTTTACTCATTAAAATTGTACCATGATAAGGAAAAGTAATCTTTACTCGTCTCTGTCTGCCTCCTTTCTCTTTTACCTAACCAACTTTAACAAGCTTTTCAGGAGCACAAAACAAAGCAACGTTCATATGCACAGGAATGCCAGTAGAACCTGTCCCGTTTTAGAAACACAGTAGAAGATGAAGCCAAAACAAAGTTGATGCTTGGGAGATCACCACCACTACACCAAAAACGAAAAATTAGAACGAATTACCGTTCTTAATCCGTGTGTTCCTAATCCGTTCATCCGTTCCAATTTTCTGTTTTTGGAACGGATTAACGGATTAGGAACGGTTTAGGAACGGATGAACGGATTAGGAACACACGAATTAGGAACGGTAATCCGTTCCAATTTTTCGTTTTTGGTGTAGTGCACCTATACTTCACTTGATATTTCCAAGTGCCTTCATCTCTCACCTGCTTAAGACTCTCACTGATAACCTTATAAAAATAAGTAGAATAATCACATTAGAGAATCACCATGCATTTCCGATAGTGGAATCTTGATGCCATCATTATAATACTACTATTGCACGTGACATGCACGTATGCAGACAATTGGCCAACATGTCCTTTTTATATGTAAAACTGAAGAAGAAGATTAAATATATCATGGGAGGTGATTTTAGTACTCAAAACACTAAATTAAATGGTAAATATATGGTAAATTGGACCCCCAAATCAGCCTCTTTCATTATATAATAATAGAGTCAATAGAGTCTTGTCCGAGTCAAGCAGAGTCAGCCAGCACTTTTGAGGACACTAATCTGCCACCAACGTTCGATTTATGGTTTGATTTGAGTGAACTGACCGAAAAGTTATTTCAGTCTATTATGCAAACACAATACCTGAATCCTGGTTTGGCTTATGTAGTTAGTAGGAGAACTTGTTTGTATATATAAACCCACTTAGTTTGTATACAGTTAGGTGACTGCACCAGTTCAGGCTTGTGAAAGGAGAGCTAATCATTTCCGGCATAAAGAAAAGTACATGTAACAGGATTTTGGATTAATTAGCAATCTATGAAACATATATCAACCCGACCAAGATCATTTCTTGAAATGAAACACAATTACCCACTTCATTAGGTGGTATAAACAGTCACAATTTTAATCACTTGTGTGCTGGAGACTGGAGATTACATTCATATGCCTCCAGAATGGTTACATCCTATAGCGATCTCATGGTCTTTCGAAGCCTGGATTATTAGAATTTTTCATTTATGATCAGAGACAAAAGTGTACCATAAATACTGCAATAGTCCAAGCACCCAATTTATTTATTTAATGTTTTTAAGGGTATGGACCCAGAATTCTGGATCTACATTTTAATTCATGTCCAATTTTGAGTCCACATAATGGGCTTTCGATAGAATTCAGTTAGAGTTTATTTTCATGGATTTTATATTTGGAGTCTGAAGACTTGAACAATACTCCCTCTTTTCTTTTTTTTTCTTTTTTTTGAAGACTCGAAAATACTCAACACCACAATAGTATAAGAACACATTTAGTGGGGGTGTTTAAGAGGGGAAAAACTGTTAGACAAAATATAACTTTCTCTTTCAAAATATAACTTTTTTTTTTTCAAAAACAAACAAAACTATTAGACAAAATATGATTTTTGTGGAGAGTCCAGTTGCACCAAATAATGAGAAAAAATAGACACAAAATATCAAATCTTTAATCTCCTACTTTCTCCATGGATTTACTGTTACATAAGCAATATAAGTACATAAATATTTGGGTCTCACTTTGGGTCTGAGTCCATCACCTCTATGTGTTTGGGTCTGGCTTTTGGTGTTCAAGTTAAATATAATTTCAGTAACTTAGAGCATAGTCTTTTTTTTTTATGTTGAAATGGACCAAATATCATTTTCTTAAGATTGGAGTCTTTAATTTCTTATTCCCAAAATTAAATGAATAATCTCAGCCTTTCATTAAAGATTATCCCAATTAAATGGCAAACTATGTAAAAAATAAAATAAAACTCAACACTAATCAATGCTGGGAACAAGGTCAAATTAAAATCAATCTAAATCCAATTGAGAATGAACAGATGTCATTGATAATAAGTAAGATCTCAAGTAAGGCCTATATATTAAAACATTTTTAGAAAGAACCGTCAAAAGTGAAGTGATTACATGGAGAATTTATCTAAAGCATAAATGGGGCATTTAGTGAGCCCCAACGTAAACTTCCGGGGACACCAAAACACGAACCCGGCACTGCTCAGCCCAAACCACGCTGCACCACACCACCGCTCCCTCCCTCGTGGCCCGTACAATCACACGTGGCACAGATGACGTGGCAGGGCCCCCTCACTTCTAAGCCGTTGTCCCCTCCCCCACCCATCTTCTCTTCCCTTCCGCTCATATAAAAAAACACCCTCTCTCGAATTCCCAAAGTCTAATCAAAACCCTTTCCATTTCTCTTTCTCTCCTCTTTGGAAAGGAGCGATTTCTCGCTGGTTTTTCAGCTATTTTTCGCCGGAGATACCGAACTTTATCAGAATCTCCAATCCTTTGCCGTGATCCGTGACGATCTCTGGACGGTTTTCGGGTAATCATCGCCGGAGACACGGAACTTCACCTGAATCTCCAGTCTTTAGCTCTGATCTGTGATCTTTAGCCTCAAAACTGCTAGTTTTCTTCAGAGATTCCGATCTCTGCTTGAAAAGATGGCGGAGAACTGCTGCCGGAAGCTCTTCGTCGAAGTCTGCAATGCGAAGAATCTAATGCCCAAGGACGGACAAGGCACTGCAAGCGCCTACGTCCTCGTCGATTTTGACGGCCAGCGCCGTCGGACGAAGACGAAGTTCCGCGATCTGAATCCGCAGTGGGACGAAAAGCTCGAATTCCTCGTCCACGATCCGGACACTATGGCTTCCGAAACCCTAGAGCTGAACGTCTACAACGACAAGAAGACAGGAAAGCGCAGTACTTTCCTCGGAAAAGTTAAGCTCTCTGGAAGCAGCTTCTCCGAGGCCGGATCCGAGACTCTGATCTATTATCCTCTCGAGAAGAGGAGCGTCTTCTCGCAGATCAAAGGCGAGATCGGCTTGAAAGTCTACTTCGTCATCGAAAATCCTCCGGCATCTGAATCTGCCGCTGCTGCAGATCCGAAGTCCGAAGCGACGGCTTCTGAAGATGCCGGAGCAGCTGGGAAAGAAGAAGAGAAGAAAGCGCCGGAAAAAACAGAAGAGAAGCCAGAGGAAAAGAAAGAAGAAGAAAAGCCGGCGGCAGAAAAGCCTGCTAAGGAAGGCGAAAAGGCGCCCGAAGATCCAAAACCGGATGCTGCTGTGACGCCGGCGATGGAGGTGGAGAAGCCTCCGATCGCCGCGGACGGAGGTGAATCGAAAGATCAAAAGAGAAATCTAGAACTGGCAAAAGTCCAGTCCGATTGCGGTGTGAATCCTGTGGATATTCGGTCTCAGCGGCTGCTCGGTGGCGGCGATCTCGCCGTCGGCGCATATGACCTGGTGGAGAGGATGATGTATCTCTACGTCCGAGTTGTGAAATCGAAGCCTACGGATACGTCCTCGCCTGTCTATGCGAAGCTGGTAATCGGCACACACAGCATACGTACAAGGACTGTACAAAATACGGAATGGGACCAGGTGTTCGCCTTCCACAAGGAGGATCTGAACTCCGCTTCGCTAGAGGTATCCGTATGGGCGGAGAAGAAAGATGCGGATACGGATACGACTACAGAATCGAGCATCGGTGTGGTGTCTTTCGACTTGCAGGAGGTACCAAAGCGAGTGCCCCCAGACAGTCCTCTGGCTCCACAATGGTACACGTTGGAAGGGGCGCCGGAAAACTCCCCTGGAAATGATGTCATGCTCGCCGTCTGGATCGGAACTCAGGCGGACGAGGCGTTCCAGGAGGCGTGGCAGTCGGATTCCGGCGGTCTAATCGCCGAGACCCGAGCCAAGGCATACCTTTCCCCGAAGCTGTGGTATCTGAGACTAACGGTCATCCAAAGCCAAGACCTCCAGCTAGGCTCGGGAGCCGAGCCTAAGGCTCGTGCCACGGAGCTGTACGTGAAGGCACAGCTCGGCCCTCAGGTTTTCAAGACTTCTAAAAGCACCATCAGCAGCCTAACCGGGTCCACTAATCCGACGTGGAACGAGGACCTTGTTTTCGTCGCAGCAGAGCCGTTCGAGCCGTTTTTGGTGATCGGCGTGGAAGATGTGACGAGCGGGCAGTCGGTGGGCCAGGCGAAGGTACACGTGCCCAGCATTGATCGACGGTCGGATGATCGAACCGAGCCGCGATCGAGATGGTTCAACTTGGTTGGCGACGAGAGCCGTCCCTATACGGGCCGCATACACGTGCGGATCTGCCTTGAGGGTGGCTATCACGTGCTAGATGAGGCCGCACACATGACCAGCGACGTGCGGGCCGCCTCTAAACATCTCTCAAAACCCCCCATTGGATCGCTGGAGATCGGCATCCGCGGGGCCAGCAATTTGCTTCCAATGAAGACCAAAGATGGCACGCGTGGGACAACCGACGCCTACGTGGTGGCCAAGTACGGGCCCAAGTGGTTCCGGACCCGGACCCTAATCGATCGGTTCAACCCACGCTGGAACGAGCAGTACGCCTGGGATGTATACGATCCGTGTACAGTCCTAACCGTAGGCATTTTCGACAACGGGAGGTACAAGCGAGACGACTCTGCAGGAAAGCCCGGGAAGGACAAGGACGTGCGTATTGGAAAAATACGTATACGGCTGTCTACACTCGATACGAACCGTGTGTACATGAATTCGTATTCCCTCACCCTGCTGCATCCATCAGGAGCCAAGAAGATGGGTGAGATCGAGCTGGCCGTCCGATTCACATGCCCCTCCTGGATAAGCCTCATCCAGGCGTACGCTAGCCCAATGCTGCCACGTATGCACTACGTGAAGCCGCTGGCGCCCGCTCAGCAGGACGTACTCCGACACACTGCAATGAGGGTCGTGACAGCTCGGCTTGGGCGATCCGAACCACCTTTGGGCCCGGAGGTGGTGCAATACATGCTAGACTCCGACACGCACGTGTGGAGCATGAGACGGAGCAGGGCCAACTGGTTTCGAGTTGTCGGGTGCCTGTCATGGGCCGTGGCTCTAGCCCGTTGGCTCGATGGGGTCTGCAGTTGGGTTCACCCATCGACTACGATACTAGTCCACCTGCTGCTCGCGGCGGTTGTGCTGTGCCCTCACCTGATCCTCCCAACTGTATTCATGTATCTGTTCTTCATTTTGGTCTGGAGGTACCGGTACCGCCACATGGGCCCCACCAACATAGATCCGCGGCTTTCCTATGTGGATGTGGTGGGGCCCGATGAGATCGATGAGGAGTTTGATGGGTTCCCGAGTTCACGTGGGCCGGATCAGATCCGAATTAGATACGATCGTCTGCGGGCCCTGGCAGGAAGGGCACAGACTCTTCTGGGTGACATGGCAGCTCAGGGTGAGCGTGTGGAGGCCTTGCTGAACTGGAGAGACCCGCGTGCGACTGGTATATTTGTGGTGTTCTGCCTCTTGGCCTCTTTGGTTCTGTATGCCGTGCCCTTCAAGGCTATTGTGTTGTTCTTGGGCTTTTACTACCTGAGGCACCCAAGGTTTCGTGACGACATGCCGACAGTTCCCATTAACATTTTCCGGCGACTTCCATCGCATGCCGATAGGATACTCTGATTTTCCGGCGGTACTTGGAAACTTTCCGGCACTGTGGTTTATGTATGGTGGTTAATTGTTAATCGTGTTCTTAGTGTCTTATTTAATTGATTGATTTGAATTTGTTTTTTTTGTCGGAGTCTGAATGGTATATAGAAAGCTTTGATGGTGGTGGAAGAAATGGCCGTTGTTAGGTGGCCTTTTTCGGTAAACTCACCTACCAGCAGCGAGCGTTTTGGTTTGCAAATTTAAATGAAATGGGTTACCGTTAGAGACGCTTCTCTTTGGTCCAGGTGTTATTGGACCAATCACATTTACACATTTATGGCGCTTCTTACCACGAGTAAAAGGTCTGAAAGGTATAAAAATCAAGAGCCCTGCTACTTGGAGGGAACATTGGGATCGGTCCAAGGACCGGTCCCAATATTCCCTCCAAGTAGACTTTTTGAAAAATCAAAAGAATGATCATTTTGGTCAGTTGTATAAATTAATCCTTGACTTCATAGGTAAAGTCGCATAGGTCAAGTCAATGGGTTGACCATTACTATTAACAGCTTCTACATTTACTCAGCATGCAAATTTTCATCCTTTTTATAATAAAGTGATGACGCCGGCCCCTCTCCTGGAATGTTTGGCCGGGCATCAGGGCATGAAGGACTGTCCAATGACAATTGACCAAACTATACTCGAATTTAAACTCAAGGGCTTGGATCTGAACCAGCGTCAGGTGAGGGCCTGCATCGAGGCTCAAATCCCAAAAGCTTCTATGCTAACGTGATATACTTAGGTAGCATAATTTTAATCTAGAAGGAGATTTTCATTTAGCACCATTCACTCATGTGGGCACACTTGAATTAAAGGCTTTGATTGAGTTTAAGGGTTTATTTCTTTAATGGAATTTCTAAAATTCAAGTTTGAAGAAATTAATGGAATTCCTAAATGCTCTCTTGTATTAGAGCATATATAAATTCTTAAAAAAAGTAAAGTAGCTAAAATTTCAAATTTTCATAGGTCCAAATAAAATTTTCTTATCCAGAAACATGACATTCATATATGCCAATTGACAAGATTTTACATCATGTCCAAACAAATCTCAACATGGTAAATTTCTGTTAGAAAGTTTAATAAAAAAACAGGCCCTAGCATGAGTGGGGGGACCCAGGAAACTCTCAGTGGGGTCTCTAGAGAATGAGAAAATGTTAGAAATATATACTTTTCAGAATTTGAAGGAGGTTCTTAAGAAATTTGAACCTTTTTTCAACTCTGGGTGGAGGCTTCAACCCCAGACCTTTTACTTGAGTCCGCCCCTATTTAAAGATGGAAGCCATGCGGAGTGCCGATGTTTTTGTAGGTAAAAATCGCCCTATTTACATATATTTGATGTTTTACATGCCAATTGTATATTTGGGGTTCTCGATACTTTTATTGTTTTTGGTTACCTTAGCAAGGGACTAGGACCCAAGAGAGCTCACACATGTGAGAAGATGAAGTCCACGCCGTGAAAAAGAGAGCCTACGCACGTCGGAAGAGAACTTCACACACGGAAGAGTGGCATACCAACCTCAAGAATGAAATCAATGAACTGAACTTAGTATGGAATATCATTTTCGGTTTTGGGTTCAGCTGTTTGCCTGATCAGTCAAGTTTTATAACTTCTATAGGTTTTTATCCTTTTAACATATAATAAACACCCAGCTTATTTTAGGAGAAAAAAAATCATTTTGGGGTATAAATGCAGCAGACTTGAATCCAGATCTAAATTAAGAACCAAATTCAAATATCAGATCCGCATTCGATTTATCAATTTGTTTTCGTTGGATTTTGAGAAACACTTTCAGATCCGCATTTGATTTATCAATTTGTTTTCGTTGGATTTTGAGAAGGGGAGCTCTATTGGCACCACGAAATTTACTCTTCCCACCGCGAAAAAAAAAACATTTCCTAAACTAACCCCCCCTTTCTCCCTCCTCCTCTTCCCTCATCTTCCCTCATCTTCCCTCACCCTCCACCCTCCACCCTCCCTCATCCCCCCACTCCCAGTCTCCGACGGGGAGGGAGCCCCGGCCGGCTGGCCTCCCTCCCCCTCTCCCTCTTTCTTCTTCTCTCCCTCTTCTTTCCCTCTTCTCCCTCTCTCCCTCCCTCCCCTATTCCCCCTCCCCTATGATCCCCCTCCCCCTCCCAGTCGCCGTCGGGGAGGGAGATCGGGCTGCAGTAGGTGCCGGTCGGGGCTCCCTCCCCGCCGGCGACTGGGGGTGGGTGCAGATAAGGGAAGAGGGTGGAGGGTGGGAGAGGGAGGAAGGAGGGAGGAGGAGGAAGGGAAGAGAGGGAGGAGGGAGGAAGAGGAGTTTAGGAAAATAAATTTTTGTCTTCTAGTGCGGTGAGGAGAGAAAAACTCATGGTGCCAATAGCACTACTATTTTGAGAAACCCTTTCACGTTAGGTTTATATTGCTCGATTGCATTTAACTCCTCGAAATCTGCTCCACCACAAACATCCAAAAATCCCTTCCCCTCCCCCACCCACAATTTGTTCAATGTCATTAATTGTATGTAAAACATATATGGTTTCACTCGCTTTGTCATTTGTATTTTGAGGGCCTCAAAGGATCTAGTTTCACCAAACCTTATCCCAGCTCACTGGATTGACAATGCCCAATTGAGCCATGAAGTGCAGGGTCGACCCTTTTGAGGAAGCAATGGCATTTGGGCCAAACCCTAATTCAATCCAAATAGTCGATTCCAGCTCCAACCCAAAGACCCTTTGTTGGAATTGGGGTTACTTGGTTGGCAGGGCACCTTGCGGATTTACGTTGTGCGCCCTTTTGCCCAAGATCAGGTCTACTTTATTGCGGAATAGATAAACGGGCAAGTCCAAGTCCTGGCAGCACTGGCCAACAAATGGTTAAATGCTCAACAAGACGGGCCAACACCAACCCTGCAAATTAGACAGAACTGGACTTCCTATTTAAAAATAGGCTGGGAGTGGTCCATACTTTTTAGGTAGGGGCAGCAATTCCAGCTCTGACACGAACCCGGCCTGGTAAATTCAGGGTTCAGGTGGATCTGACCAATTATAAATGGTCTGGTTTTGGGTTGAGTCATTACTTGTTACTGTCCTGCCAACCAGACCCACAGTTGCACTATGATTTGACAATGCAACTGAAGTTGTACAACCGAACAGAAAGAAGTACATAACCCTCCCCGACCCTTGCTTTTAGGTCCCTAGGCTGGACCCGGTATCAAAGAACTAAGGATCTGGTGAACCAAAAGGACAGTTACCATGGAAACTGTTCCATATATAATCGTCCATCTTTGTGGCACAAACCTATTTCTGTTTTTTTTTTTCTTCTTTTCTAACATGACTAATGACTAGAATCTGTGAACTAGTGGCTGCAAAAATGACCCCCTCCCAACTATGAGCTCTTAACATGATACTGAAGCATTTGGGCTTACGGATGAAAAATGGTTGTGTCCATTTTATACTTGTATCCAAACCTGAAATACTGATTTGTACCTGTGATGAACCTGGATCCGAAAGGGTACAGGGCCCAACCCAGACCTAAATTTTGTTCGGGTCTATGCTTGGAGCTAAACATGTACCCGAATTAGAACATGCTCGGATCCACCAATTCGTGTCCTTTGGGTATTCAGGAGCCTGTTTTCATCCACATTCTGGCTTACATTTCTGTTCCAATTAATGAAGCTGTTGAGTTCAGGTCAAGTCTTTCTTGTCATTTAATCCATCAACCCAACCCAAACCGGGGTAATTACATGGACTTGCCAATCCAACCCAGTTTAAGGGTTTGGACTTGGCCCTTATTGACTTATGGGTTAGGTTTGGATTGACATTTTCAATCCCGTTCATAAACAACTAGCACAGTAACCAATGCTGAGCACGAGTATGCCCATAAAATATAAATTAAATATTCATATAATTGGAAAATAAGCATTGACTTGAATGACGGTCCAAATACAATGCAAAATAGTAAATTTTTAGAAATAAAATAAAGGTTTAAACAAAATTAAAAGAGGAAAAGTGGGGAATAGACATGGATAGTTATATGAGATAAAATAGGTGTTGCAATGGATAAGAAGTGGATAGTTATGAATGATAATGGAGTAGAGAAGAATAATTTTATGTCAAAATTGTAACCAACAGTCCAAATCAACTATAACTCCTTTGCTTAATATATTATAATGGTAAAGTTCTCGTCTAGCCAATACATGTTATATCCAAGGTGCACTCACCACAGTACCTGAGCCATTGCCACCCCTGGCCCCTTCACTAGATATGAACGCTCTATCATAATGACTAACCTGTTTATGCACAAGTGGAAGTGTGGAACAACTGCCCATTTTATATTGGGGGAGTCAAGCCTAGGATCCACCCAGTTGTTTTTGCCATAGTTATTGGCCCCAGAGCAGTGTTTCAAATTGGATACCTGAGATGACATGTAAGCCAATTTAACAATGTGCTTGGAAGTCTTAGATCAGGGATTATCTCCCTATTTATATATCTCTAGCAAGTGATTCCTGGTCGAATTCCCAACGGTATTAAATTATAAATAAGATTAACTTTCCTAATCCTTATTAACCAAGGATTAGTAACTTTGCATAAGCATGAATTAATAACAATATGCCTCACCCTCAGCGAAACCTCTTTCTCACTTCCTCTATCTACACTCTTCCTTCAAACGTTCATCTGCATTGCCTTCTTTTAAAATTTCTCTGGGAAAGCATCTTTGTTAGCAAAGCTTTCAGTCTTCTTGAACCAGCTCCAGGCCTTAGAGCACCCAAACTCTCACCTCTACTGGAATGTGAGCATGACCCATTACACCATCCACCATATGTAAATTGCCCCTTCCTTCGTTTGAGTAGCTCGCGATCGATCCTGTCGAGCACTGGATCGTCTCTCTTGAACTTCCTTGCAAATGGGGCACTACTTAAAATCAGTCTCCTGTAATCTTTCAATCCAAGGGACCGCGGGTGCTGCTTTGGAGGTGTGTCCCATGTGATGTAATGGAGATCATGGTTAACGGTTGTGTTCCTGAAGTGATGTGAGTTGCATATTACTGTCTGGAAGTAGCCCTCTGGAGATGAGATGAAGTTTGTGTAGTAGAGAAGGAGAGTTCTTGGGAGATTATCCCAACCCATTATACAGTACTCTGCAAAGGATCTTGATAATACCACCCAAGCAGATCCTGTAAGAGGAAGAGATATAACATCAAAATTCCAGTTATGCATTTACTTCATTTAAATTTGTAGCACATCTATCGATATTCAGCACTTCCTATATTATAATAATGATAGATTGATGCAGCATTTCTATGATCTAAGCCAATAATCTCTTGTCCCCATCAAAACAGGGGCCTATCTTCTTTGCTGGATCTCGAGTAAGAGGTTCTTGGTGCATGGCCCACCCCTCTTGGAACAACCAGATTAATGGCCTGGATCAGAGGTAGGTGGTTCCTCTGTTTCAGCCTTTCGGTTGGTCTACCATCCCTTAAACAATGCTTGCTCTAGTAGCTGTATGCTTAATAACATAAACAAAAATAAATAAATAAATTATGTACCTAGATTTTCACTGAGAAACACATGGTTTATGTAAATCATCTCTACCATGATTGGAGCACACAAGGCATCACAAACCATTCATCTGATGGTCATAGCAACAGAATTTATGACAATGGGATGTTCCAAGCTGTCTGATGAACAATGTTCATCAACAGTAGGCAATGATTTCCCCCCGATAGAATTCACTGTCGGGATCAAAATACTGATTGTCTATTCAAAGTCTCACCGTTACATGTGTTAAATTAGTCCACTAATTAGATTACCCCTGATGGTTAAAATAATGATTTATAAACTAGGAACTGAGAAAAGGCACTTCATTTGAAGAAATTGCATTTGTCAGGGTCATTTTGAGAGGCCACCAAGTTTAAATGTTCTGTTTCTCTGTATCCTAGTATTATTTTACACACTCTCTACTTTGGGAGTTGCATTAACATTTCCTTAGATGTTTGCAATCCATAATGTGAGTGTGTTGTGATGTATGTACATACAATAGGCATCTAACTGTACTTGCTAAACAAAAAAACAATGTCGAGGATAAAACCAAAACCCCATCATCAAACGGACAGGAACATGCATTCCCACACCCACATGCTTGAAAAGTGTTCTAGTCATGTGCCTTTTCTAGACTTTGGAGCCTAAAAAATGAAAAGATTCTACTCTCACAGTACTTGATAAATTAGCTTTTATAGTATCACAGAAATTAAGCATATATTGTATTTATGTTTGATATTCCCCAATAGACATAACCCAGAAGCTAATGATAATAGGATAATATTTTAAAAAGTTATCAGATGTCTTATTAGCTTGTAGTTGTTGGATCAAAAGAAGGGGGGTTTCTCTTTGATTCCCTATAACATCTCTTGCTGCTGTAATCGTATGAAATATTTGATCATATTCATAGGCATCTTCATATGCAAATATGGGCAAAGTGTTGCATATTTTTGTTGAAATCTTTAGCATGCCCTTGTCTCTGTAATGTGTTATATGAGTTCTTTCAATTAGACAAGAAACTGCCTATAGAAACTAAATTCATGCGTCTCATATTCTCATTCTCCATTGTGTATTGAATATGTCCGTTTACATAATGCAATGTGTGTGTATGATTAGGTAGAGCAAAGGTATCTCTATTAAAATTGGAACAGATCTGGGCCACGTGGTGTGAAATCCAATGATAAAATTATCACAACAGGGATTTTAATCTAATTTATTATGGATTAAGAGAAGGATGTTCTTGTACATCATTCCATTGGCAGTTCTGTTTGTACGCATATATATATATATATATGTGTGTGTGTATGGATATGGATGTAGGCACCTCACTTGAAATTGAATCTTTACCATTATGGACCTTTTCTAATCATCCATATCTTTCATCATGTGCGACCACCTGATCAGTGGAGATCAGGTCACCTCATGGTCCACCTGATCAGTGGTTTGGATGCAACACATGGAATTAGCAAAGCTCTGTATTGACTGCTGACAAAATCATATAGACAAGTATAGCCATGGATTTTGCATAAATATCTGCATGTATGCTTGTAAGTCAAGAGATGAACGCTGTTCAAGAGATGAACGCTGTTCACAGAAACTGGAAGAGAGATGGAAGAAAGAATGAACCTGTGTATAATTTGAAAGCCGTAGGTATTGTCCTCTCACTTGAAGCCCAAATTATCTCTGATTTATTTAGACTGTAAAGTGCAGGGTCTATCATAATTGGCTTTGCTCTTTTGTTCCTGAATTTTTTTTTGAAGAAATCAAGCCAAAACACTATCTTAATCCAAATCCTTTTGGGGATTTAACAAAAAATATTTGCACTAAAAAGTTGCATTTGGATGTAACCCGGATTGCGATCATTCTTGATTTTGTGGCTGAAGGAATGGTGACCCATTCCACTGTGCTATTGGAGCAGTCACAGAAATCAGAAACAAAATTAGGTGAGATACTCTTTTTTTTTCTTCCATTGCAGATTTTGCCAATCTTGATATGAGGCATAAAAATTGGGAGAGATTTCTCCTACCTAATTTGATTTCAAATTCCCATATTGCCACATTCACAGAGCCAAAAATAAAAACCCGACTGGTTAATTTCAAAGAGTCCATATAGAGTAGAAAAATCTCTTACATTTTCCAACCCAAGTGGCTGCTGTGTTGCACAAAACTGAGATGCCTAGGCAATGCAGAGAAGGCATGCATTAGATCTGCCAAAGCACAAAAAGGGTCACAAAATCCGTAATTAGAAAGACACCCAAATTTTGAAATAAAACCTTCTTCAATCCATCTACCTTTAATTAATTACCATCTTGAGTCACCAAGGGGTAGTCAGAGGCACTGAGATTGATGAACCAGTCCCATTTGCAGGTCCTTAAAAGCATGGCAATTGCATGGAGAGTGTTGGCAAGCATGGTGGGTCCTCTGTAAGTTACCAGATTCGACTTCTTGACTATCCACACATTTCCAATCCTGGAGAAAGTGGGGTCATTAGCAACGAATTTGGCCAGGAGGAGGTGTTCAGAAGGGGAGGCATTGGAATCGAGGTGGAGGAGGTAGTGGTTTGCAGGGTGGTAAAGCGCTTGGAGAGTGCGTTTTAGCCTGTTGACGTCACCTTTGGAGGCTGAGATCAGGTAGGCAAAGGAGACAGGGAAGTGGTTGGGTTGTGGAGGGTGGGGGAGGTTGGTGGGAGGGATTTGGGAGATGGGTCTTGTCAAGATTGATGGGATGAAGAGAATGGAGAAGATAATGGAGGTGAAGATGAAGGAAACCATGAATTCTTTGATACCCATTTCAGGAAACTGGAAAGGAGTTGCAGAACTCATGAGAGGAAAACAGAGAGAGTAGTAGTCTAATTCTAATATGGGATTGATGATGGAGTGGAGAGTGGGAAAGAGCAGTCTAATTTGCTATTGATTGTGTTGTTGAGATGAGAGAGACTGGCTGATGAAGCCATTGAATTAAGACACAGAGAGAGAAAGAGAGGGGTGGAGGTAGAGGAAAGGTAGTTATCTGGAGGAGAAGTGGTAGTTAAATGGTCATGATTGGAAGCAATATTTGATGGTAGGAATAAAAGCAAGGAAGATAGTTAGATCTTGTTCCTTCCTTGTAAAGGAGATTTAACTAGCGTGTCATGATATCATTTGCTGCCTGACATATGGGACACTTCCCATGTGGTTGTCTGAAACATGTGATCAGATCCTCTAAGCTTCGATGTAAAGAAATCCTCAGTTAACCAAGTGGGACTCGTCTCCACCGCAGTGCCTATCCATTCAAAATCTGAGTGGCTAAAAACAAACTTATCTTTAAAATTTATTTCAATAAGAGTTGATTCCACCCTAAAATTAAACATTTGATAAGAAATATAATAAATGACTATGATATATTATATTATTATATTTTTAATCAAACGATCAATCTTACTGTTGAGACCAGAAATTATTAGAGTAAAATATGGGGCACCCCATATAGTGAAAGGACATTTATTATTGGGGTTTTGACCGTACAGGGTATAAAATACTCTGTATTCCTTGAAATGGTGTTGACCAAAAGTATATCCCAAATATGGGTATCATACTGAGAGCCTCTTTTTTTTTTCCACTTTTACCCTTTTTTTGCGATATCGCAAATATTTGCGATATCGCATAAACTGAAGAGTTATTATATAAGCTGCTCGTTTTCCCTCCCTTTTTTTCCTCCGTTTGCCGCAAAAAGTAAGTCGTTTTCCCTCATTATTTTCCTGTGGCTGTCTTCATCTTTATAGGAGGTTCTCAAAAGGATGAAGCAATCGCTCTTTCATTTCTCCAAAGGCATTTAGATGATTCTTCTTACATAATATTTGGACATGTTTGGAATTTTTTGTATACTCTGTCAAATGTTATGTTAAAAATAGTTGGGCATTAAAAATGGTTGGGCATTGAGACACCAAAAACTTATGGTCATGGAGATACTTTGAAATTTATTCTTAATTTTTTTTATTTGATTGTATTAGATGAACAAAAGATATGAAAAAACAATGAGGAAAAACGGCTTACTTTTGCTGCAAACGGACGGAAAAAAAGGGAGGGAAAACGAGCAGCTATATAATGACTCTTCAGTTTATGCGATATCGCAAATATTTGCGATATTGCACAAAAGGGTAAAAGTGGAAAAAAAAAAAGAGGATCTTTGTACGATACCCATATTTGGGATATACTTTTTGTCAACACCATTTCAAGAAATACAGGATATTTTATACCCTGTATGGTCAAAACCCCTTTATTTTACTGTGAGGTTCCACCCATTCAATTTAGCATTCCTGTAAGTCAAATACATCGGGTTGGACTTCCTGAAACATGGGACACTATCCTTATAATTTGTGAGGCTCACAGACCTTATAATTTGTGAGGCTCAATCATCAATGTAAGCCTAAACATTCAATATATATGACCTCATCCTCCAAATACCTTATCTAAATCACACTCAAGTAAGAGTTGATCTCACAGTTTCTGATGGATCATCTATAAACTAGATTATAAAAAATCAAGTGTTTCATGATGAGGGCGCAAATCTTTCTTCAATGAAATTTGTTGAAAACTCATAAAAAAAGAAAGAAAAACATTTAATTTGAATTGTTTAAATTCTAGTAAGTTACCCCGGCCCAATGGAGAGCCACACCAATTACAAATGGGCCTCTTTTACAAAAATAAATAAATAAATAAATAAATAAATACAAATGGGCCTCAGTGAGAGTCTCCCCAATGAATATAGATAAAGTCAATGTCATTTAACAGTGAGTCCTTCACAACTCATTTACAACACTCATATGATTTGAAAATATCAGATGCGCAAGGAAGATATTCATTTTGAGCAGATTAGATTTTGAGGCTTTGACATATTAATTTTTCTTAAATTTTATTCTCCCAATTTCATGACTAAAAACCTATTAATGTTGCCGGAGTTGTTTGACTCTGGTCCGCAATTTTTTTAAAAGCTTTTCTGCTCTGAATCCCATGATATCATGGGATCTAAGTCTAGATAAAAAGATTGTCTAGGCTTTTTAATATACGGGCTTTCCAACTTTTAACATTTGGATCCCATGATATCATTTATGGGTTTTTAAACTCCCATAATATCATGGGATCCATGGTAGAAAAGTAAAAATAAAAAAAGCACCAAACTATGATGACATTATTAGATTTTAAGTAATGAAATTGGGTATGAGGGTTTAAGGGGAATTGATTTGTCAAAATCCCTTAAATTTTCAATAGTTGAAACCACCAAGGACAACTCCTACTATTCAAAGAAGAGGAATGGACACTTAGGGATTCATACTCATAGATTATAAGGGCGAGATAACTTGCCCGATAATATTAGTAGGAGTAACCTTACAAATAATAAAAAGTGATTGTAGATTAGTCATATATCAAAAGAATCAATTTAACTTTATATTTTAATTATTTAATTAAAAAAATGATTATTAGCCTTTAAACAACATATTTCTATTTCCAATTTCAAAGTCCCAGATGAAATGATGCCTTGATTGATTTTTTTTTTTTTTTGATACATAACAAGTTACACCTCAACAATATGGTTCCTCTAAATGTCACGGAATGTGGGCTCAAGAGGTGGAACATCTATGGAAGACGCACCATTTAGGTGCTTTGCAGGGACCAAGATGTAAGCACTTGAGAGGAGCACCAAAGTTACTACTTCTTAGGCCCACGTTGGTGGCAATAATGGAACCAATCCATCCATCATGTGCGCTCGGATGGGTCATCATCATCAGAGGACAGAGATGGGCCCCACTTTTGTTTAATGCATGAACAGGACACATATAGATTGGGGATTAAAGGATCACAAGTACGGACCTGGGCAGATGAATCCCTTCAATGGTAGGGTAGTTTATGCCTTTTAATAATGGGTAAAGGCTGTGCAAGGGCTACCACTAATTATTATAGTCCGATGGGCCCAAAAATTAGGCCCAAGCCTGAAATTCATAAAATCCAGTCCTGTCCGATGTATTGAAGCAAATGTATATTCTTTTCTGTGCAATGGATTGGCCAGGAACGGCTCGAAACACAACCCAAATCCATCTTAATATGGCTGGGGCTCAGGTAATTCTCTGGCCTGACCTGGTCCATGGATAAGCACAGGCTTCTGGAAATGAAGGTTTTGGATTGCAACAAGCATTGTACATTGATTGGGTTAGGCAGAGCTGTGTGTCGTCCAAGTCCAATCTTAAACCATCTATCAGGCGGTCAGATCAAGCATGTGGGCCAAAATGAGAGAATTGAGCTGTCACATGTACAAGGAACTAAGAGGAGACTTTAAATGAATCAGTCTGGACTCTGAGCAAGGTTAGAATTTTGTTGCTTCTTGATGCACTTTGTCCATGTCCAGCCCATTAGTTACTGGGCCTAATATCTAGACCCACATGTAAGTCTGGAGTAAGCCTTGGATATCTAATGCCTAGCCTGGCTACCTAATCTGGCCTTCAGGCATGCATTGATCAAGGTCTGCAAACTCAACCTAAACTTGGGACAAAGTTGTATGAAGTAAGGTTTGGCCAAGCCTAACCCAGCCCATGATCTTTCAGAGTTCCAATTTCATTCTTCGGTTCCAGTTACTTTCAGAAGATATATAATGAGAATCTCAAACTTAAGTAGAGATTTCTTCTGGTCTCAAATGGCAGTTTATGCCCTCTGGGATGCAATTACAGCCCAAGGGCCTAATTGGGTTGCATTGCTCCAGTCAAGTGGTCTGATATTTGACAATCAAATTAATGGACGGCCAAGAAAAATGAACTAAATTCCATCATTTAAAGGAAGATTGATGATTGTATGTTAGAGAATCATCCAACCTGTACAATGACCTGCAGTTCAAGCGTAGGCCCAGTGGAATTGATCGGCCACTATCCGAGGCCTGACAATTCTTCAAGGTCCAATTCCCTCAAATACCATCTTAATAGTATTTAATTACCATCTTAAACCATATTTTAGGTTCCATTTGGTTTGAAGTGTCAGGGTGAAATATTGTGATTGCCGACCTTATCCTATAAAATTGGGATTTTCTAATGTAAAAATAGATGTTTGGTTACATCACAATATCAAATCTTTCTACCATTAGTAGAGAAATATTTCTATTGTGCTATTAACAATTGTAGTGGAAAGGCTATCAGAACCAGATAAAGCCTTAATAATAATAATATTTATATGTTTTAAAGGTTACAAGGTATAACCCACAATCCAAAGACAAAGAGGCTTGAACTAATCCAAATAATCTGCTAGTGGTATTACAAATTATTCTTGCTTTATTTTATAAGACCAAAAATCGCCCTTCCAAATAATGGAAGGGTGAAAAATAGTTTTTATCTGTGTGCCTTGTAGCACAAATTGGCATGGAAGGCCATGCTTGAAGCATGGGTGTGATGGTTGGTTGTCTCAGTTCCATTGATATGATGGCGGGTTTTACCTTGAGATTTTAACACATGAAAAGGCTGTCTTCAGGGGTTGTTTGGTTGGCAACTCCCGCTATCTAAGGATAGATATCTATATATCACTCTTCTAACTCTGTGGGCTTCTTTTTTCCATTGTGTGGGCTCTCCTTTAAGATATGAGCTTCATCTTCCCACTTGTGTGGACTCTCTTAGATTCCTGCCCTTAGACTAGTTTACTGGAAAAACATACAGGAAAAAAGCCTTGATTTCGGTGTGGGGTATCTTAAAGACAATCGAGCCTGCGTGGTGTAGGGTTCTTGATGGATCGAGCCTGCGTGGTGTAAGGTTCTTGATGGATGGGTCCGTAGAAGGTTTTCATTCCTGTTGGCCATAGACAGTTAAAACTAAAACTCAGGCTTGTTGGCTCTAGTTTCTACTTTCTAGTGCACGACTAGATTCCCGATCCCTAGCGGCTCCCACATTCTTTCTGTGTGTGGGATGTGGGTTCTTGATGGATCGAGCCTTATATGACCGTTTTATGGCCGTTGGGGAGATAAAATGGATAGTTTTTTAAAATATAGTAATTTTTGGGCGAGCCGTGCCTAGCGGGCCAAGCTTGTTGTGCCTGGCGGACCGTAGGGGCCTGGCGGACCGTAGGGGTCAGCCCAATGTGCATGGCGGGCTTGGCGGGCCGGGCCAACGGGCCCAGGAGCCTCTGCCTGTTGACTGGCCCGGGCCGGCCTGACCCATTTGGTATGCCTAATCTCAGTCACCTGAAATGTCTCAAATGACTTTTGGAATTCTTAAAATTATAATTCTTTTACTTTTTTATTGAGTTTCTTGATGCTTGCATACAAAAGAGGATTTAAAAATTCCCATATCTATGTTTGAGAATTTTAGGAATCCTCTAAATTCCAAAAATTAAATAGACCTTAAGCCCACGGAAAGGGGCCTGCATCTTAGGCCTAAAACCAACCTTGCTTCGGACAATCATGGCTCTGTATGGCAGTTAGGCCTAAAGAGAAACCCGAAACCCTATCCCGTGGTGTGAACAACTCACAAACTCCACTTGACTTGGACGGTCATTGACCCAAGTTGACTGGGTTAGTTTGACTCGGCTGACATGGATGGCCATTGACCGGGAGACAAGTAGATTAAAAAACACTATGCATTATCCTACATTTGAAAATGGCACACGTGCCACATTCACGTGAATGGGATCTGCACCGTTCATCAGATGGTCCCTGCTGAGCACATCTTGCAATGAATTATCTGAAGATCACTTTCCTATCCTCAGATGGTTCTAATCAATATGATCTTGGGACATGGCCCCTACAACAAAACAGATATTTTGGTTGTGCTCCACCAACAGTGGGACCCACATTTTGATGATCTAAACCGGCATAATAAAATAAATTTACCAACTGTCACAAGATCCCCCAAAACCAAAGTCGTTGCAACTGTTTCACTTTCTGTTAATTAGGGTTGGGTTAAAACCGTGATATCGGACTTTAATAAACCGTTACGTTCCAGAACTACACGACACGGGACTTTCACCTCCGTCACGGGTGCCTTTCCGTTTTGTTTCATCTCCCACCAAAAGAAACCCAGAAAGGGCTCCAGCAATAAATGTGTCTGGGAACCACAGTCTGATCAGATGATACGATCTGAACCGTGCATATGGTGGGCCTTCTGTCGAGTTTTATCAGCTAATATATTTAATACACTGTTACATAAGTCTTCTCAGCTGATACCTATATAAGGGTAATATTCAGGTGAGAACTAGTTCTCACATATTATATAATTTTTTTTATGGGGCCCAATTATGAGCCCCATTTGGGGATGGAACCAGGGGGATGAAAAGATCTATATGAGACTACCCCAAGTATCAAGTTTGACCTCAAACTCATGCCCCTAACCCCTTCATCCGTGGCCCACAAGTTTAATGGCTTAATATTCAAAAAAATATTTAACCCTCGATCCAACGGTTCAGCCCATTCGGATGTGTACCAATTCTTGGAATTAGTGACTATCAGGGGGTTTCCTATTGGTTGCTAGGTTTGGATGGGTAGCTAGTTGGGCCCTGCAAAAAAATTATTATATAATATGTGAGAACTAGTTTCTCACTGGAATATTTCCCTCTATATAATAAGGGGAGACAGTTTTTGAATTCCTGGACTCTTTCCCCACCCTTGGATTTATGTACATCCTAGGGCCGAGAAAGAATTCAAGATCTTGGTAATTTTATGATTATTTAAAAATAAATGGGCAGTAACTTCCATGAGATCTTGATAATTTTGTAATTATTTGAAAAAAACAAAAGGGCAGTTGTAGTTATTTGAAAACAAAGGGGAGTAACTTCCTTGAAGGTTAGTTGTTTGTAGTGGATTTGATTATTGGGTTAAGGCCGGGGATTTATTTTTCTTTGTATTATTCTTCTTTGGAGTCTAATTAATGAGTTTTCTTTCTTTTTTGGTGTATTTAATTTAATTGGGGATTTTTTGTGGTTAGTATTTGATGATCTAAATGCCTAATTAACTTATTGCATTCCTGAATTTTCTTTGTTATTCTGATTGTTTGATTGTGGGGTATTTCTGTTTACTTCTTTTTATTCTGTTTTAATTTGGTCATATTTGATTAAGTTATTGCATTCCTAGATATAAATAGATATATTCTTTTTTAATTTTACGTCGTGCACCATGCCTTTAGGCACAAGAAATTTCTAGTATATATATATATACCAATCATAACTTATATAACGGCCCCCCTTAACCTCTCCTCTTCGAGAGAGATGCACTCATAGAAGCATCTCTCGTAATGGTAAACTGAGAGATGCACTCGTAGAAATCTATTATACATTCCAGGACAGTCTTTTACTGTTCCAAAAAATGTCCTACGTGGTAATATGGCTAAAAGGGGCTGAAAGCTGAAATAATTACAACTTTTGCCATCAAGAACAGAGAGGGAGGACACTGCACGTGGAAGAGAGAGGAGAGAGAGAGAGAGAGGGGAAGTAAGAGAAGAAATGAATGAGGGAGAGGGGGGCGTGGGGGGCTGATGAGTTTATTTTTTCTTGCTAATCTCAATCTCAGCCGTCCATCACACTTTTTTGTGGACCCCATTTTACTATTCATTTCACTGTTTTTCTCAGACAACTAAAATTCGAAAAATAAAAAAGCAGGGGAGCGGGATCCAATTTGGTTGGCTAGAGTGTTAAAAAAAATTAAAAGTTAAGAACAAAAAAATATATATTTTTTTTAATTTTGGAGTGTAAACTCTTAAATTATAAAACAAAATACTAAAAACCCTAAACATTGAAGCATAAATCATATATACTAAACATAAATAAAAAAATATTAACCTAAATCAGAAATTCTAAAAACACTAAATCCTATAAAGTCGTAAACCCCAAATTCTAATAAGTTAATTTACGAAAATTGTTTTACCGTACCAACGGCACGGGTTACCGCTAGTATCTCTCATATAATCTATATTATATATAGGCTTTTGTTTGACGAGTCAACGTCTGTATCTTTTTCAATTTTGTGGAGCCCACTGTGCCAACTTGACACAGAGAGGGCCTTTGGGTTAATCCGAAAAAATCAGATGGAATAGACATCGTTAGACCTTCAATATAAATCAGTGAAAATGAACAATCAGCAAATAGAAGGCCTAATTTCAATTTTTAACCATTCATTTGACCATGACAGAAGTCTACATAAAATGTGACATTTGGTGGGACAATTGCGCCTAAAAAAGTGACATATGTCTTTACACCGGAGAATCAGGGCACGACTCCAAAACCCAAACCAATACGAAACTAATTAAGTTCTAGGTGGACCACAGTAAAAGCAAAAAAGGAAGATTGGCTCCCCAATTTTCAATGCTTTGGTTGATTGCGACTCACTACCAACCTCTCACCATCGTACGTCTGATGTTTTGAATTAATGCTGGGGAGCAAATCCAAACCGTTCATTATCGATATATATTGGACGAGGAATGATCCAGTCTATTTAGCCGCCCTCTGTGACCGATAGTCACTCGTATTATTGGACAATATATGACCCAATTTCACTACATTCATTTGTAATTAATGTACTGATGAATTTCTATGCATACTATATATTGATGAGAGAGAGAGATGTGTGTGTTACACGAGGAGTTTGTATGTGTTTAATTTAATTTATCATCTTATTACTCACTTTATTGATGTTGACCACTTTCATGTTTAAGAGATTATTTTACACTCCTAAGATTTGCATTAATTCAAGAAAAACTAACACCTAATTTTAGTTTATAACTTCTTTGAGAAACGCCATTGGCAATCGTTTTTTCTTCTTTCTTTTTCTTGGCATGACACTTGATGAGAAAGATAGACTCAACCACTTGCTTCGGTTAAACAAACTGAAGAGAGATTTATGGCAGAAATCTCATGAAAATAAAGAAATGGGGTTGTTTGTCTTTTATAGGCATAGCATGTGAAAATGAAATTTATAAGTGAAATATTTGCATATGTGAAACACAATACCATATATAATTGAAAGCACCTTATTTTCATGAGTAGATGTTGAAGGGGTTCGGGTGCTCACAGTCGCTAAAGCTAGTGAAGGAATTTGATAACACAATCAGATGTTTTTTTTTTTTTTTTTAGTAGAAAACGCAATCAGATGTTGTTTATACTAAAGCATTCTTATTCAAAGAGGTGTATGATGATGCTAACCGCATTCAAGCACATAAACAATAACAAGCTGCAAAAAAACTTGACGTGGGCAAATGTTATACATGTTCAACTTATATATACTTAAATAAGTGAAAACAAACGACCCTAAGCTCATAATTATTGGTCAATTTGAATAAGGGGCATTTTTATATTCCACTAAATGAAAATGGAAGGCCAAATGAAAGGTTTCAGAAAATATGGTAAAGTTTTGCTATAGAAATAATTTATAAGTCAAATCTATTGAAGATTTTAAAAGTCAAGATGTTTTATCGAATTAATATAACCTCAAGTCGACTTATAGAAAAGTACCTTTTCTCGTAGTCACATATTGGGCAGGTAGGATTGTCTTATTGGGGTAGAGTCTCTGCACTTGGGCATCTTTCTATAAGAAAAAATCCCTCAAGATAGACGGTGTAGATCAACAAAACCTTACAAGCACGCAATGACCCCACAATAGAAAACAAAACAATAATCAGTTGGACTTGAACCAGAACAACTTCCATGAAACTGCATTGACCTGTATCTTCTTCATCAATTTTGCTTGAAAATTTCCAACGAACCCACCAAAGAAGAGGGACCCAATTCGAATGACCCCCACTTTTAATAGTTCTAGATAGATTCCGTTTGATTTTGTCTAACTTGAACCGTAGGAGCCAAGAAACAGAGGAATGAATATGGAAAGAAGCAAGACCCAGACACATATTAATGAAAGCAATCTCATCACTTCACTTGACATTTCAAAGCTCAAGGACTCTTCTCCCCAAATCCACATCCATATCCAGACGATGGAAGAAAGAGAAGAGAGAGTAATAGCTCCCTCAAGATTTGCTAGAACCAACCAAATCGCTCCTACCCAGGTTTCATTCTCCTTCTCCTTCTCCTTCTCCTTCTCAATTGAAACCCATTACTACTTTTCATATATATTTT
Source organism: Litsea cubeba (assembly GCA_012931725.1). Classification (NCBI taxonomy): domain Eukaryota; kingdom Viridiplantae; phylum Streptophyta; class Magnoliopsida; order Laurales; family Lauraceae; genus Litsea; species Litsea cubeba. The sequence goes on along the minus strand of CM022952.1, from coordinate 76,546,205 downwards.
TTCTTTCTAAAGAAAGCAGAAAATCAAATTCAGATGAGACCCATTTCTTTTTACATGAACACAGTGGGAAAACATTTTTTTTTTTAAATACAATCAATAATGAAAGAAGTCTTGCATGTTTTGAGGGGTTGGAACAATTTAAAAAAAAATCAAGATTTTGATTATATACAGTGAATTGAATTCTTAGATGTAATTGGGAAATAAAGCAAAGCAGCAGCAACACTGTAACACAACCCCAGATGATCTAATCTATGGAACTTTTGCATTATGGTCCATCAATTTCCAGTTTCAACGGTGTAGATTGACAAAAATGATTACCCCATGAACTTGCTGATGAGTTGCAATAAGTAACTCTACCATTTCTACTGACCTCTTCTTCTCAATTCTCATGGCAGGTTCAACAAACCCACACACACCAGAAAACAAGAACAAGGAAGCTCTGCAGTAACCTCTTCGTTTTCCTCTTCTCTCTCCATCTCCTCCTAATCTTCATCTTGACTATCATCCTCACCGTCCATGGCCTCCGCAACCACCATATCCGCCCAAACCACTGGTACCCACCTCTCCTCACATCCTCTCTCTGCGCCGTCCCCGTTGCCTTCGCATGGCTAGTCGCCCTCCACCGCCACCCGCCCAAAACCATCAAAGCTGCCTTCTGGCTCGGCCCCACCCTCACATTCTCCGCCAGCCTTCTACTCCTCGCCACCGACACCAACGGCGGCCTCATCGCCGCCGCATTTGGCATTATCTTCGCCCTCGTCCAATCCCTCTATGCCTGTTGGGTCAATCGCCGCCGTGACTATGCAGCTCATGTACTAGCCCTCTCCCTCTCCGCCACCCAAAACGCCGCCGGAATCACCCAGTATGTTGTTCTCGCCCTCCTCGCCGGCATCATCTATTCCACCATCTGGATCTCCGGCGTCGGCAACACCGCCGGAATCCGCTTCTCCCCCATCTTCGTCGTTGCACTCTTCGTCAGCCTTGCATGGACCATGCACGTGATAAGGAACGTACTGCACGTGTCAATCGCACGTGTGGCCCACGCGCATTTCACAGAGAGTGTGGCAATCGACACGCGTGTGGCAGTCCGCGACGCCGTGACGGGCCTGTTTGGAATCGTGTGCCTAGGTTCAGCACTCGTGCCGGTTACGGGGCTGTTTCGTGGGCTGGCACGCGCCGTGAATCTCTGTGCCGGGGATGTGGACGAGTTTATGTTCTCGTGTGCGCGCTGTTACATGGGCGTAGCGGATCGGCTCGTGACTTATGGTAACAGGTGGGGGTTTGTGCACGTGGGAGTGTATGACGAGGGTATCGTGCGGACTGTCCAGTCACACGTGGGAGTTGTTCGCGCGTGCGGGTATGGTGCCTCTGATTGACTCGGACCTGACTGGGTCGATTTGCTTCTTGTGTGGTGTAGCCGGTGGTGCATTGAGTGCCATTGCGGCTGGGTACATGGGCGTTTGTGGTCCACCGAGGTTATGCGACCAGCGCGGCGGTTTGCGCCTTCTGGATTGGCTATTTTATGGTAACTCTTTTTTTTTTTTAATAGTATTTTATGACAATTTGAGTATTCAAAATAATTTCTACTTCAAAAGGCGAGTCGAGTAACTCGGGCGAGTTCAAAGACCCATTCTACTTACCTGATGGTGAGTAGAATCGACTCACCCAAACTAAAATTAGAGTCAGAATGAGTTTCATAACCAGGCCCTTAACATGGTCTATAAGTGCTAACTAAACTTGAGCAGTGAGTGCCACAGATACTGTTGACATTTTGAAAATTGTTATCCAATGATACCTAGATGCTTTCAGAATTTCAGCAAAATTGACTTTGTCATGAGAAAAAATGCAATGTTAATAGAATATAAGATTGTAAATGGGAGAACCTATTTCTCAGATGAACCAGCTTAAATATTGATGTAAAACAGAGAAGTTCTAGCTTGTTAAGATGGCTACTGAAATTATGGTTTGAAACTCGGTTAGAATTTGGACTACCCCAAGTTCCATGTCCCAAAATCTGAGTTGAGTCTAATGGAGAAAACAGTCTTTTAAAACTGTGATTGCAAGGTATTTAGTTGATGAAGGAAAATGCTCATCAATACTGTAAAATTATAGGCATTTTACTTAGCAAATGCAATGGTTTTAACTTAATGCTATGTTGCAGAACCGGATCGCCTTATCGTGGCCTCAAGCATGTGTGTCGGCGTATCATGTAGCTTATGCAGAGAATCCGCAGAGCCATCGGTTTGATTCCACCATCCCTGATCGAATTCGAGCCCTGCAACCTTCTCGAGCTTAAGCCATCTTTTGCCAACTGAAACTCATGAAACTGGAATCAGTGCTGGAGATTTTGCCCAATTGGTAGCGGCTGATTCTGATTGAGCAGCTTGTTGCTTAAACTTGAAGGCCAAACAAGCAGTACCCATTTCTGATTTTTTTTCATTTAATTCACCTTTTTTTTTTTAAATTGGCCCAGGAGTGCAGCAATTTTTACTTCGCACAAATACCTTTTCTGTATGCAAGTAGAAGTGATGTACTACGACAAATATGGTTCCCACCACCATTGGAACTCAAATGAGGACTTGAATTTTGAGCTTTTGATGAGTCAAATGACAGTACATGCTCAATTTTATGCGGTTGCGATCATTAGATGAATGCAAATCTTGGCCTTTGGATCTGTGCAGAGGGGACCTGCCACATGAACATTCCAGATAGGGCTGACATCATCTGGTTGGGACCAAAACATGGGTGGTGAAAAAAATTAAAAAAAGAAGAAAAACCTTGAGAAATGATTTACATTCAGTTCTGGTGAAAATGATTCCCTAATTTTCAGTTCTGGAGTCTGCATCAGTTATTTAGACTGCTGGATTGTGCAATTCATTAGACAGTATGCTTGCTAGATGTACAGTTTTGTTTGCTAGATGTACAGTAATCCTGGTTTGTAAGGGTAGGATTCAATAGATAATAATACACTGTTCTGGATTACTTGCTTTGTAGGATCTATATTGAGCCACACAGTAAGCAAAGATGCATGTTAACATCTGCAACTGCATGGACTTAAGTGGGGGACTCCAAAAGGCTACCAGCGATTGAATTATGTAAAGAAAAACTTAGCACTTGATTCTATACAGAACTGCATAAAGAATATGCATGGGTTATGCTGAACTAAATCTTAAATGGTTCTTGCCGTACACATGCCTATAATAAGCATCCGGAAATGATCAATTCAGTGGCCTCATGGGTTACATTTTAGGCATAGGGATGGGGATGCTAATTTGTCAGAAATCAAGTTTTTGAAGACAAAATTAAATACTCAATTAAAAAAGAAAAAGGAAGATAAAACCAACCGGTTCCATTTCAATGCATTTAAATCAATAAGATGTAATTTAACCATTAATGACTATAGTATGCCATTTTTATTTCTAGCAAAAAAAAAAAAAAAGAAGATAGTTTGCCATTTTTATCAAGTAGAACACAAATATGCAAATGTTAGGTTTAAAAGTACTATGATTCTAGGGCTTAAAGATGACAAATGGGTTAGGTGGGTCTAAACGGCTTGGGTTGAAGATGGAGGGTTTGTGGAGCCAACCCATATTTGACCTTCTTGTTTAATGTGTTAGATATACCCAACCTGCATCCACTGTGGCTCAGCCCAAACCAACCAGTGTAACCAGTACAAATCTTTTTTTTTTTTTAAATTTCTTTCATAGGTAGATGTGGAACCACCTATATAAAATATTGGGCCTGCACAAAGATGATGCCCAGACAAACATATTATTCCATGCAAAAGTGGCCCCCCAAAATCACTTTGTTTAAAATATATGTTGTCCCACGTTTATTGAATTTATAGGGATGACATAGTCGGTATTAGATGGGTCAATGTCTGACCTATTTAACTGTGGGAGAGGAAATGAACAGTGTGAAGAAGCACTTGCAGAAACAAATGCATAGAATATAGTATAGCTATCTGTAATGTCACACATACTATTTGCAAGACTGTAGCTTGTTTAGGAGAAATGTACCTGGAACCATCAAAAGGTTTGTGCAGGCACTGCCCTAGGTTAATTCACAGAGGTATTCCCAACGCCATCATTAGATTGGACTCATTATGAATGACCTTTTCCCATTAAAAATGTGTAACAATCCATGAAAAAATTAGAAATGCCAATCAAGCTTCACTAGATTTCTTCAAAAAAACAAAACAAAAGAAAAGAAAGTTAACAGAGTCAGTAATAATTAACACAGAGACAGGCTACCAGACACGCTTCATGCAATGGATCAGTTCAATAGATTGCATTGAATGAGAAGGCCATCACCCTAACATGATTCCAAAATATGTGGCACAAGACATAGGACAAGAGAAGTACAGTCAGCAGCTGGCCTTTTCCTTTTTTGGTAGTTAAATCTCCAATAAATAAATAGATATTACTTGAAGACATATTGAATGCAAGTGAGTCCGGTTGCATATCACCAGTGACAATCCATTCCCAAGCCACTGCTCCCATCTGCATGAAATAGCAACTTTGTGAATGTGGCATGGTTTTAATTTGGAATAAACAGTCCAAGTTAAAGAGGTAACAGATAACTCCTAAGCCAAAAACCCATTTCTTCAATCTACAATGACAAAATCCAATGAACAAACAAAAGGCCAAGACAAAAAGCATCACCGTGGAAAGCATTACTTAAATCAAAGGCCCTCTGGAGACCATTTCAAAGTATTATAAGGGATCTGATTCAACTGACTTGAAGAAATTTTGGAACCTTTTGTGGCAATAGGTGCGCCAGTCTGCACTCATAGGCTATAGGAGCCCCATTTAAGGAAGAGAGATTGCCATATTGACCATGAAGCCTCCTTCAACATCTAAGAAAAGGGAATTGGGCTCCTCATTTACATCTTCTAGGCTCTACAAGGCTTGCCAGGAATTTCCTACAGTTTGAAGGACTTGAAGTTCCATCTTCGACTTCCTAGATTTCTTAGCTTTCTAAGCTTGTCTTTCCATCTTTCTAAAGATAGTAAAAGGGATATCAATGACCTCTTGGCTTGTAAATTAGAGGATCTACAGCTGTCTAATGCCATTGTATCTGGATTCTGGAGCAAACGAAAGGGATTAATAAAATCATTCATTTCCCCACTTTCTCCTTTGAGCTGTGTCTTCCTTAATTTCTTTACAACATAAAAGTTTGGTAACTCAACTCTTGATGGATTTGATTTCTAACTCCCCTTGGAGCCTCTATGCCTTGGTAAGCACTTGTTTAACCACACCATAGTGCGGTCTTTTTTTTTTTTATCGGTAACAGAAACCTCAATTAAAAAGGAGAGATTACAGAAAGAGAGAAGAAAAGAAAGGAAAAAACATAAAGAAAGACCTAAAGAGTAAGGGCCAATTGATTTTTAACTCCCCTTGTAGTGCGGTCTTTTGCCAATAAAATATCCAATCAGGGTCAATTGCAATCACAAGAATGACGAATTCAAGATCCTTGGATGGTTTGACAATGGGTCAAAACTGGAAGGAGGTGGAACAGCAAGACCAATCACTTCCGATCCCACTTTAAGCAGTGGAGGTAAATGAAAATTCTTTCTCTGAATTATAAAATGAGGGTTCAGACCTCTTACAAATCTTCTCAGAACAACGTGTTCCTGTCCACATGCAAGCGCTGTCTCGTGGATCTGCTGAAACAGAAGTATAATTGTCTCCTGCTCATTCAAGAAGATAATTGTATATTACCGGCTTTAATTCATTCATGGTATGCATGATAGTTCAGTTGAATCACCATTATATTGTTGTAATAATCTTTTTCTTCAATTGAACATTAATACTACACATTGCATAGATCTGTTATCAAGCCTATTCCTCCTAAGATCATTAATGTGAACTAATGATGCACATCTAAATACCAACAAAGAAGAGAGAACACTATAGAATCAAGAGATCCAATTGAGGAGACTTCCCACTCAATACACAAGTTGACATTCTATTAATCAAATAATAGGCAGTCAAAACAGCATCAGACCATAAAGCTATGCAAACACTAAACCACACAGAAGACAATTGATCACTTCAAGCGAGAGTCTTATTCCATGAACGTACACGTACCTCAACTCTCCCTATTGAGGCCTAAATGACATGCATATGTTGTTTGCGCTTACAGACGTGCATTATTTTGAAGCAGTTTTGATTGATCCAAGTTTTAAATCGCAGGAGGAAGAGGCAAAAAAGTAAGCCCGCTCCAGGTAAATCAGATGAGGAAATTCTGAAATAGTATAATAGCGGCCGTAAGCGAGCCCAGTGGCACCCATGCAAATCCTAATGTAGTCCAAGCACATTATGGGTGCCTCTCTCTCTCTCTCTCTCTATCTCTCTCTCTCTCTCTCTCTCTCTCTCTCTCTCTCTATCTCTCTCTCTCTCTCTCTCTCTCTCTCTCTCTCTCTCTCTCTCTCTCTCTCTCTCTCTCTCTCTCTCTCTCTCTCTCTCTCTCTCTCCTCTCTCTCTCTCTCTCTCTCTCTCTCTCTCTCTCTCACATATACACACACATGCACATACGCACACATAAGTAAACACAAAAAAATTGATTGGAAAACTAAGAATCATTATAATTTTCAGGAACAAACAGGTATAGGCCAGGCCATTCCATGCTTAGGAACACTTCTATGTATGAAAATCAAGAAAATGCCATACAACTCTAATATCAAGATTGAAACTAAAACAAAAGATAAAAACCAACAGCTAGAGGACTCGACCTGCAGTTATTTAATTCCACAATGGCCACGTCCTCCACATGCTGAACACATGATGTTGCCGATGCCTCCACAACCTACATATGACAATTAGAACAGACTTGCAATAAGTAGCCAATCTATAAATAAAGGAAATATCATACAAATACAATACGAAGGACTACAAGTTAAAAAAAAAAAAAAAAAAAAAACAATGAACGACAACAACTAATATGCAAAATCCTAGTGACAGAAGTATTGATGGAATGGTGCAAAGTTTAAAACTAGTGTCCTTCAATTTTACTTTCTTATTCAATACACCATGAAAGTAATTGATGAAGGTGTCAAACATAGGATAAAAGCAAGATGGTTGAAGTCGAGACTTTCTTCTGAAGTGCTTTATGATCGACGCATGCCAGCAAGATTAAAGGGAGAATTTTTAAGGACAGCGATGCTGATTAGATCAGCTATCACCTATGGAACAGAATGTTGGCCAATCATAAAAGCAACATATGCACAAAATGGATGTAGCAGAGATGTGAATATTGATGTGGATGTGTGGTAAAAACTAGGAAGGATAAAATTACACACGAGCACTTTCGAGAGCATTTAGGTGTAGCATCAATATGTGATAAAATTAGATGGACTCGTTTGAGATAGTTTGAGCATGTCCAATGTAGGCCAGCTGCCAGCAACGGTGCCGGTAAGGAGATACATAACATTTTCTGGATTGGCCATAAACCAATATGCATGATACATGGTGCAAATCATCTGATAGGTTCTTACACATTAGTTTGAACTATAGTTGATATGTGCTCTGACACTAATGGTGAAACTTTGATCTTGACAAGTTTAGCAATTGCAAGCTCGATTAAGAAAATATACATTATGCTTTTCATCAAACAACAATAACAATTTATGGATGACTTATGATAGAGAAAAAAAAATTCAACGAAAGAGCGTGAATGAAGAAAGTTAACAGATGAATAAGTAATTTCAGTTTCTACAAGAATTAAGAAAATATACACTATGCCCTTTCATTTTGAAACAACAGTAACAATTTACAGACGACTCAGATGATGATGAGAAAAAAAAAATCAACGAAAGAGCATGAATGAATAAGTGCCATATTCTACAGCAATTATGAGAAATGGAGGATTACCTAGGCACCTGACTTTCACAATTATTCCCTGGCTCTCCAGTATAGAGTCTACATAAAGGCCTGAACCAGAGCAGGTGGGGCACAAGACCACACCTTTTGCTTCACAATCAACACAACGAGGATTAGTTCCTATAGTTTTCTCACCCAATGATAACCCAACTGGCTTCTCGATAATTTCCTCTGGTATAGGTTTATCGTAATGGAACATAGCTTCGAGTTTACTTCTACATCTGTGTGCTTCTCTTGTTGAACTTAATCTAATCTGAAACATCAAAAGCCAATACATATTACACAGTTCCTTCCTATCATGCATTTCTTTGACTCTGATAACATGAAGAGAGTTATTCTCAATGGCCATGCATGCAAGTAACATGGGCTCCATAAACATAGTATCAATTGAACTTTTTCAATAGCAAAAAAAAAAAAAAAAGTTCAATATGTTTAAATTGTCAAATCCTCAATTCCTATGACCAGATTGACAAAAAAACATATGTTGTAATAGGCTCTAGTCACATGACCATTCCATGTTAATCTCTAAAATCTCCCCTAAATCATAAAAGTTATCAAGAGGTTTCGCCTATTTTAAATATAAATACTAATCTTTTCCCTTAGAAGATGTTTGTGTCTCTGATTTGAGAGACAAATTTCAAGTTCTATTCTACAAACGCAAAATCAATAAAAAAAAAGTAATGGAAAACAAAACACTAATCTTCTTAATCAATTTCAGAAGCCCACGAGTCTGTTCATGAGATTGAGAAACAAGTAAGAGAGAAAGTAGACTAACCCTAAACGAAGTAGATTGAGGATTGGGAGCATGGAAATGTATGTTGGGTTCTCTTCTTTTGAGGTGAAACCCATGAATCTTGTCTGAATTCGACACTGGAAATGAAGGAGACAATGGTGAAGAGATAATCATTGCAAACGCCATGGAAAGAGAGAGAGAGAGAGAGAGAGAGAGAGAGAGAGACTGAGAGAGGAAAAAGGAGATTGCTTTGGAAAGAACGTTGTGAACTGTGAAGGGGCTTTTGAGATTGCCAGAGCTTCGAAATCATCGATTTAGGTCGTTAGCGCCTGTAAAATGCTATTTGGAGTTTTGGACCCCAGCTTATGGTGAAGTGAATGTATGATTCTTTTTTTTTTTAAATCACTGATCTTGGCCGTCTATTTGGTCCAATTGATATTCCCCGAGTTGATCATGGCTCATGGGTTCGGGCCCAGAATGTTTAGTTATGAGGCCTGATATTCAGGGCCTGATCTAGCCAACGGGCCTGATGTCTGCCCAAGCAGCCCATTTGGAATGTCTACGTCAAGACTTTTGTGCTAGATATATTGGGCCAGGTCTGGAATTTAAGAAAAGAAAGCTAGGACCAAATCTGGCATATTTAATTATCAGGTTAGCTTTAATCCAGACCACAAGCCTTCAATCAGAGACAATATCCAGACATATGTGGGTTGGGCTCGTCTGATCGTCCTTTCTTCTTACTCTTTTAACTCATTTTAACAAGAAGAAAGATTTTCAACCTAACAAGATCCGATGAAGAAATGGGATACTTTGAGTTAAAAGGCATCCACCGAAAATCCTATATGGCTGTTAGGTGAGTCTCTGCTAAGAAAAGATTTCATTTAGTATCAATCTGCACCCATCTAATTGTGGTTTTGTGCATTTTTTTTTTTTTTTTGGTAAAATGTTGTGCATTTGTTGCCCAACAGTTACACCTGTCTGGCAAATGTGAAATAATCAAACCAAACCAAACCAAGCCTTTTTCCCGCTAGGTGGGGTCGGCTATATGGATTTGACGACGCCAATCAAATCTGTTTAGGGCCATATCCTCCGTTAGATCCATGTAGGCAAGATCATGTTTAATAGTTTCTTTCCAACTTCTCTTGGGTCTCCCTCTCCCTCTCCTACTCTTGGCAAACTCCATACTTTCACACCTTTTAACAGGTGCTTCTGTTGGACGCCTTCTAACATGGCCGAACCATCTCAGTCGATTTTCTCTCATTTTATCTCCAATCGGTACTATTCCTACTATGCCCCTAATCTCCTCATTCCTAATCCTATCTCTCATTGTGATCCCGCACATCCATCTTAGCATTCTCATCTCCGTAACTTCCATCTTCTTGACATGATTATGCTTTACTGCCCAACACTCTGATCTATATAACAACGCTGGCCGTACCGCCACCTTATAATACTTTCCTTTAACCTTGAAGGGGACTTTCCGATCACACAAGACCCCCGAAGCACTCCTCCATTTGGTCCACCCGGCTTGAATCCTGTGACTTACATCAGTATCAATCCCTCCATCCTGTTGCACCATAGATCCAAGGTACCTAAAGTTTTCTTTTTCTACTATATTTTGTGTGCCCAAACTTACTTATATGTTACCAGGTTCTACTTTGACTAAACTTGCATTCCATATATTCCGTTTTGCATCGACTTAGCCTAAACCCTTTTGTCTCTAATGTTTTCCGCCACAATTCAAGTTTAGCATTCACTCCTTCTCTCGTCTCATCCACTAAAATAATATCATCTGCAAATAGCATACACCACGGCACCTCATCCTGGATATGTCTTGTAATCTCATCCATAACTAGGGCAAACAAGTACGGGCTTAACGCTGAGCCTTGGTGTAGACCAATCGTGATAGGAAACTCCTTAGTTTCGCCGCCAGTCGTCCTTATAGATGTCGCGACTTTATCATACATATCCTTTATCGCCTCAATATAAGCGACACAAACTCTTTTCTTTTCCAGAACTTTCCAAAGAATCTCCCTAGGAACCCGGTCATAGGCCTTCTCCAACTCAATGAACACCATATGTAAATCTCTCTTACCTTCTCTATACTATTCCATTAACCTCCTCAGGAGAAAGATAACCTCCATGGTTGATCTCCCAGGCATGAAACCAAATTGATTCTCTGAAATATTTGTTGTTCTTCTTAGTCTTTACTCAATAACTCTCTCCCATAATTTCATCGTATGGCTCATCAATTTAATCCCGCGGTAGTTCGCACAGTTCTGAATATCTCATTTGTTCTTGTATATGGGTATAAGAATACTTTTCCTCCATGCATTAGGCATCTTCTTGTTCTTTAGCACTAATACCATCCTCCCCCAAGCACCTCCAGACCTCAATAGGGATACCATCTGGCCCAACCGCTTTCCCATTCTTCATTCTTTTCAATACTTCTTTAACTTCTTCCCTACTGATTCTCCTATAGAACATATGATTCGCTTCTTCTCTAGAAATGGTAAGCTGCTCCAATTGTATGTCACTACTACTGCTTTCGTTAAATAACTTGTAGAAGTAGCTCTTCCAACGCTCCTTTATCTCCTTCTCCTTTACTAATACATTTTCATCCTCATCCTTAATGCATTTAACTTGGTTTAAGTCCTTGGTCCGCCGATCTCTAGTTTTAGCAAGCTTGAATATCTCTCTTTCGCCTTCCTTAGTGTCAAGTCGCCTATATAGCTCCTCAAATGCCTTTGCCTTGGCTTCACTAACTGCCTTTTTGGTTTCTCTTTTTGCTTCTTTATACCTCTCCAAGTTTGCTTCAATTCGATCCTTTTGCCAAGTTTTAAAGCACTCTCTTTTAACTCTTATCTTGTCTTGGACGGCTTCGCTCCACCACCATGCCTCTTTCTGTACCGGAGCACCCCCTTTAGATTCTCCTAAGACTTCTTTCCCTACCCTCCGAATACACTCTGCTACCTTATCCCACATATTATTTGCACTCTTATCTGTCGCCCAAACGTCTTCCTCTAGTACTCTTTCTCTTAAGCTTATCACCTTTTAGGTTCCACCATTTAGTCCTTGAGCATCTATACAACTTCTTTTTTCTAGTCCACCTTTGTAACTGCACATCTATTATCAACAACCTATATTGGGAAGTCAAGCTCTCCCCCGGTATAACCTTACAATCTTTATAAGCTAAACGGTCTCTTTTCCTAGTTAAGAAGAAGTCAATTTGTGTCCTCGATGAGCCACTCTTATAAGTCACCAAATGTTCCTCTTTCTTTCTAAAAAATGTGTTAGTTACCATGAGATCATAAGCCACTGAAAACTCCAAAATATCCTTCCCTTCTTCATTTCTATTACCGTACCCATGTCCCCCGTGTACTCCTATGTATCCATCTATGTCACGTCCTACATGATCGTTCAAATCACCTCCTATGAAGATCATCTCTCCTTGGGGTATCTCTAGTAGCACTCCTTCCAAGTCTTCCCAAAACTTCTCCTTATGTCCATCTCCTAAGCCCACCTGGGGGGGGCATAAGCACTAATTACGTTCACTATCTCTTCTCCTAATACTAACTTAATTGCAATAATCCTATCTCCATAGCGCTTTACATTCACTACATCTTCCTTTAAGTCCTTGTTTACCACTATGCCGACCCCATTCCTCGATCTATTAAGTCCCGTATACCATAATTTATACCCGGTCCTCTCAAATTCTTTTGCTTTGTGTCCCACCCATCTTGTCTCTTGCAAGCAAGCAATTGCGATTCGTCTCCTTTCCATTGTATCCACCACTTCCATAAGTTTCCCAGTTAGGCTCCCAATATTCCAAGTGCCCAATCTCAGCCTTCTATTTTGGACTAGCTTCCTTACCCCCCACACTTGTCCAATAAAGTGTGAGGACCCTTGCCTATTTAGCACTGCACCCGGGCGCCGATGCAGCGGTCCTTGCTCACTTATCACTGTACCCGGACCATACAGCGCGTCGCTAAGTAGGGGACGCCCCAACGAAATTTCATTAGGTCTCAAATCCATAAAAAATCCGACTGAGTATTGTGCTGGCTGTCGGCTACCTAACGCACAACCCTCCTCCTTTGTCTGGGCTTGGGACCGGCTATGTCAAGGATACCCCAACATAGGCGGAGTTGGCAAATGTGAAATAATAAATAAAATATGATCCTATTATTTTTGTGGCAAAATTAGAGTTGCCTACTTGTGGTTCATCTTTGCTTAGTTTGATTCAATCTTATTGTCCCATATTTGTTCTCCTACAAGCAACAACATATGCACTATACCTCCTCGTGGCCCACTTTTGAGTAATGCAGACCCTTTCGGACTTTCACACTCTAACACCCTTGTGATATGGCACCAGGCCCAATCTCACCAAACCGATATCCACCATTGAATTGAATTTCAAAGATATCTATGGTTAAAAGACTTATAAACTTTATGACTATTAAAAAAGGGGGTAGGATTTGATGGACTTATTTTTTATTTTCTCTTATTCATAAGCAGATCTTTCTATGTACCTCAACCGCCCTACTAATTAGAAGCCATATAAGTGAGCCCCATGAGCTCGACTACATACTTACTTAACTTACGGTCTGCTCATACGAGAATATTCCCCCTTAACATTCACTTCCTTATTTATATAAACTAGCACAATGTTTGCTGCAAAATGCAATCTTAAATTTATTTTGTGAAAATATCTTTAATTACTTTTTTCCATATTGATTAATTTCACTTTAAATTTGTACAAATAATTAATCCAACTTAGAACCCTAATTAGAATGAAATTTAGTGTGGACCTTTGACATGGAGGAATCCGTGTGAAATGAGCCCTTTCATCGATGCCACTATAACTTTTACACATAATCATATTTTGTTTTATAAAAAATATCTTATATTCAATAAAAGCCACATTGAATGATAAGATGGTTGTCTCTGCTTGGATATAGTTTATCGTGCCTCAGAGATTTTGAACTCAAAAGAATACCATACTCTGCCGCAACAAAATAGCAAATTTCAAGAATTCTAATGCAATTTAGAATTCATAGAATTCATGTCTGGTGGTTGTCTGGGAATTTCAAATCCTGGTATTTGAAATGCTACTAAATTCTGGAATTCCAAATTCGTTGTTTCATTCATGGCCTGAATTCTTACCTGAGCTCCCGGAATGCCATCGTACATCTCCCAGAATTTATGTGCCAAGTGAGATTTCCAAATCCTACTTGTTAAAGTGGTTTTTCAAATGCTGGGTTTTTTGGAATTTGAAATGCTTGGAATTTCAAATGCCCAGGAATTCTGGTAATGAAACACAGAATTCCTGACAGGAATTCTGAATTCACAGACAGCCTGAATTCCTGTTAGGAATTCTAGTAAGTGAACAGGTCCAGATTGGAAGATTTTCAGCAAGAGCTCCATTCGTCTACTTTGTATTGAATTCTTAGGAGTTTATAGTAAAATAAATTTTATCAAAGGAGTTTTAAAGTGGTCAAAGATGAAGAACCAGAGGTTGAGATATAAATGGGACGGTCGCTTTTTTAAATTTTAATTTGTTAAAGTGATGAGTGGGAAATCATTACCTATCAAGAGGAGGCATTTTATAGATCTTCACCTTTATTCGTGAACTTTCAACAATTATAAAAGAGAGGCATTTCTTTGAAAGGTTATGTCCACCTCTCCTATCTTTCCATCTGCTAAGGCATGAAATTACGTGTTCTCTCCCTTTCTTGCAATTAAGGTAGTAATATTGTGAAAGATCTATCCAACATATTGTAAATATAAAAAATATAATGACATTCTTTTGAGATCACCTAAATATAATTGTTAAGCTGTATCTGTTTAATAAATCTAACCCATTTAACTTTATTCTCGTTTAGATTTTTAGGTTAATAATATCAAAATTAGATGCAACGTTCCATCAGCACCAGTGGTCTAGTGGTAGAATAGTACCCTGCCACGGTACAGACCCGGGTTCGATTCCCGGCTGGTGCACTTTAATTTTTTTTACTCAAGTAAAATTATAAAACTACGGGTCAGTTGTTCGTATTTTTTTTTTTTTTTTGATAAAATTACCTCTGAAGATATCGTCAACTATAACCAATAAACGCACACCTCAATGGACACTATAGAATTTTGCATTCTTTGTTTTTTCTTTTGAAATTTTGACTCATGTAGATTTTTAATATATTTAGGATTGCATTAATCAATTAAGTTAACTTATAATTAAAAATTGGGGGTCAAATCCTCCATATTGATTGACGATATTGTAAATTGAATTTTTTTAAAAAGAGTTTTCCACTGATCATCCATAATTCCATACATTACACACTTCATTCTTGTCCAGACATACATAGACACTTCCATACATTGTACTTGTAAAAGTAAAAAAAAAAAAATCCAATATTCTGTAAACCATTCACATTTTAGAGTCTTCATATTACATCATTCCATACACAATTGTCACAATAACATAAATGTGAAAAATCAATATTCATACACACAATGTTCTTGCAATCAATGTTGGGTCGAACAGTCATGTACATTTCATTTCCTTGTATAGGCCATCTATCATTCAGTCTATTTACTAGTTGGGTAACTACTCAATAGCACCATGCGATAGTTTCTTAATTGTTTTTTTACTCAGACATTTTTAATTTGTTGCTACTAACCAAGATCCATCAATCACCTGCACAAACATAGCACCTCTGGCCCATTCGAATGACCAACACATCTGCACCACCCGGCCTGCTTCATTAGATAAGACCCATCAATTACTACACCTTGCATCATCCAAACACACCCAAGCCTGCACACATCATCTTCACTTTTCAATTCATCATCACGTTCAATCACTATCAAACCAACACCCACTCAAAAGCAATACAACAATAATGTACAATGCTCACCAAACGAATCAAATATGTGCCCATTTCACACTGGGACATCAATGGCTTCATTCATATATATCCTCTCCATGGCTCAAGGTTCGTTCAGACATTTCATCGAACACGTTGAATACCAGTTACCCCATTTCACTTTTTCACTCCATCTTGCTCAAATAAGATGATCAAAAGAAGATGATAAGAAATAATAGAGAAGAAGAAATGAAGGCCTACACTGTCGCAAACTTGTTCTAGACAAAAATAAGTGGCAAAATCTCAAAACACAGAGGCCAAGAAACAAGAAAAAAGTTTGCTCAGACCATCTGAGTGGGGACAGCGGAAGGGGAGGATGATAGAGACTGGGGGTTGAAATTAGTCGACTCGGTGTTTTTCATGAGAGCAGGTTGACGATATCATAATATTCTCAAATGGGGTATTTTTGTCAAAAAAAAAAAAGAGTAGATACGAACCAATCACTTGTAGTTTTCTTATTCTTGTTCATAAAATTGAATAATCAAAGTCTAACTTTAATTATTTTGTAAAAATCTTTTTTTTTTTGTCACTGAGTTAGTTATCTTTCACTTTTCTTCTAGAGGATTTTACCGAAAAATTCTCGGTAAATGTCCGTTGCACGAAATGGTTCCCCATAGTTGGAGCCGCACGAAATAGTTCATTCGTCGGAATTTTTTTTTTTTTTTAAACTTTGAGACGAGTGACGCATCACTCGTCTTAGACTGGGGAGCGACGCTAGTGTCACTCGTCGTTTTATAAACTCACCCTCGAAACACCCCTTTTCTCATCTCTAATTGTCCGCATCAATGGTATCTTGCAGGTTTTCGCAGAGAGGAAGAAAAAAGAAGAAGGAGAAAAGGAAAAGAGAGGGAGGTGGAAGAGAAATAGGAGGAGGAAGAAGATAAAGAAAGAAATCAAAGGAAAAAAAGGAGAAGAAGAAGGTGGGAATGTGACAATATGTTAATGCTCAGTCCTTCTTCTTCCCTTCCCTTCTTTTTCTTTCTTTCTTCTTCTCCTCCCTCTCACAACCCTGCCTTCACCACATGCGGGCCCCCAATTTCTTCTTCCCCTCTTTTATTTTTCTTTCTTTCTCTTTCTTCCTACAAATATGTGCTTCTCCATGAACTTGAACAAACAGTGGGATTCAACTATTCACAAGGAAATTAGAAACTTATTTGTGAGCACCATGAAACCCAACTCAAACTAGAGTTCTGACCCCATTTTTTGTATCCCCATTTCGTGGATGAAGAAGAAAAGGAGAAAGAGGAGGAGGGGTTGGGTTTTGGTTCCTTGCCCAATGAATAAGATAAGATATTTATGCTCCCAAGCTCGCTTGGTGCCCATGGTTACTTGCCAAACCAAAGAGAAAGGGCTGAGAAGCGAGAAGGAGCTTTTGAGCCAGAATAAGGAGCAGGAAGATGATGAATGTGGAGGTATAAAAAAAGCCGCAGAGTGACGCCCGCGTCACTAATTTTCACACTGAGTGACGCTAGCGTCACTCGTTTCATATTGGAAAAAAAAATCTAAATGAGGTCTAACTGACCCCGTTTGTGCAGTGCGATTTTTGAGGCACTACCAAGTGCAATGTCTATTTATTGGGTATTTTCCAGTAAAATCCTCTTTCTTCTATTTTGAAACATTGTCATTTTATACACGAGTCAGTTCTACATTCAATGGACGAGTCAACTCTGCACCAAGTGTCAATTTGGCACTTTCAATGCATGAGCCAACTCTAAAGCAAGTGGGCTGGGACCCCAAAGAGCTCTTAGGTGAGGTATGTGTGTGTATTTTTTTCATTTTTTTTTTTGGCGCTAGAACACTTCAACTTCAATTTTTGGTAAAGCAACATCCAATGTAAAGTTAAAAACAAAAACCGACCTAACCACATTAACTAGTGTCCCATTATTAGAAACCATGGAAGAAGAAGAAGAAAAGTTAAAAAAAAAGAAGAAGAATTGTAGGAGGTTGATGATATCATCAACCAAGTTAATGATATCGTCAACTAGATTGATGATATCGTCCACTAGGGTAATTTCGTCTAAAATCATGCACAAATAATTATCCCGTCATTTTATGATTTTTCTTCGTAAAACCGTTTGATTATGGTTTAAATTTAATTTTTACGTAAAAACCCATACATTTTAAGTGACTTAGGCCCTGTTTGGCAACGTGCCAATGGGCCGTTCCCATGTTTCCGTGGGATAAATCTGAGAGAATGGTGTTTGGTTGGTAAATTGGTCATTCCGGATCTTGATTCCGCTGGCACAATCCCTGAAATCTCGTCCCGCTGGCGCAAGAAATTGAAAACGATTGGATTTCGTTTTTTTTTTTTTTTGAAGAACTCCCGGGCACGATTTGCATTCTTCAACTCTTTTCCCGCGCTCTCAAAATCGAAATAAGGACTTTCGACATGTATGGCTCTACATCTTCTCCTTCGGCATCTTCAGCATCTTCTATTACGACTCCAACCTGCAAATCCATCTCCAAAAGATTTTGGTACGATTCCATCACTCATCTTTCTCTTTTCTCTCTGTCTCAATATACCTCTCTGCATCTCTGTCTATCACTCTCTGTATGATCTTAGTTGTAATGAATTAGAGCACAATCAAATGGGGTTTTCATCTTCACCTTCTCTTACTTTATCTACATCTCAGATTACTGTTTGGAGAGAAAATAGTAAGATCGTGAACATGGAGTTTGTAATATGTTTGTGAAGCGATGGGGTTTTTGGAGATTGTGAAGATGGAATTTTATTAATCATAATGAGCGATGGGGTTTTTGGCCCTCACTGCTACTAATCTATGAAGTATGAACACTTGTAGTGAAATCGTCTATTACAAATTTTACAAGTTCTTATTTAGGTTCAATACAATTCTGCCTCTCAAGGAATATGATACATAGGATTTGGAAGCTTAAATGAGCGATTGCTCATGGAGAAACCCAGTATGTCACTCCATTGGTCTCCAGAGTTACCAAGAATTCGGTATCCCTCTTTCAACATCTCACTCCGCCTTTCTGACTTGTATATAGTAGCGGTTTTTCCTTGGTCATCCTGGCCTCTGCATGTAGAGGGAAATAATGGTTAGATTCACCAATTAGAACAAAAATTGAGCTTTTTTTTTATATTTAAAAATTGAGCATATTGTCACCAAAGAAGAAATAAATTGTCCATTTTAAACTTTTTAATGCTGCCATAGTTACGAGTGTGGAAGATTGGCCCGATGGAAAACAGGGACAAACAAAATCCCGTTACATAAAAGCTGAACTGGCATGCATGGAAATGAGCACATTGCCCAGAAAAAAAATTTCAGCATTCAAGTGGCACTGAATGATGGAGAATCACACTGATTCATGGATGAAAAGCATACAAGCCAAACATAACAAACAAAAAACATTATGCTTCTGGATTAAGACTCTTTTGGAACAAATGTATCAGTAGATCATATTAAGTTACTGTGCAGAAACAGACAAGATGGTGTATAAAGGAACAGGATGAAGGTCAATATTGTATATCACAACAAAGCGATGGGATGAATGGAAATATCTGAAATTTTCAAGATTGTAAGGATCGGTTATGTTTGGCTATTCTTATAGGCTAAAAGAATTTATATTTCCATTCCTAAATGTTTTGCAAATGGGATAATCATTGCAAGTAAGTATTATGTTGTCGACTCTGGCTATAGTTGTACACCAGGTTATCTTGTTCCCTATAAAGGAGAGCGATACCACTTGTCACAATATAGGGGACGTGGACGACGACCAACAGGAAAGAAAGAGTTATTTAATTACTATCACTCATCATTGCGGAATGTGATTGAGCGTTGCTTTGGCATTTTGAAGGCAAAGTTTCCTATCCTTAAGCTCATGCCACCATATTCTTTACGAAGACAGAGGCAAATTGTGATTGCTGCATGCACCCTCCACAACTTCATAAAAATGGAAATGCGAAGTGATAGAGATTTTATTCGCTTTCAAAATGAAAGGTTTATAGGCGAAATAACTCTGGTGAGAATAATGAAGATAATGGTCTATCTGCACCTTTACAGTTAGGAACGACACAAGGCAGGCAGGAGATGGCACGCCAACGAGATGAAATTGCAGATGCAATCTTTGCACATCATGGTGCATTATTAACTTTAATAAATAAGTTAATTATTTTCTCTTGCAAATTTGTCATATGCCATAAATGTATATTCTTAATTAGATCAGTATTAGTGGCCATTTAAAAATTGAAAGATTAAGCTCTTATTTTATATTTTAGAGCTTATTTACATATTATTATTTTGAGTTCTAGATTTATTAGCTAAGGGGCTACTTAATTTAGTCATGCGTTTTAGATAAAAAGAATAGAGATGAATTGTGTAAATTAACTTGCAATTGCTTTGGAAAAGAAATGACCTCATAAAATCTTCAAGATTTGTCAAATGTTGGGTGGGTTCTACATCATATGTTAATATAATTTGTAAAGGTGGGACCTATGTTCACAATCACAAAATCTGGCCCCACTTTAGAATTCCTAAATGTGCGTCACATGTTCCCAATAATAATTTGTGGGTCTACATTGTAAATCCTATAAAGGTGGGCCCGCATTGTAAAACCTATCAAGGTGGGCCCCATATTCTAGTTATTAAAGGTGGGTAAAACATTGTCAGTCTAAAGGTGGTTCCCATAAACAATGATTCTTATATAGATTTTAATTTATACAGGTGGGCCACATTCTAATTCCTAAATAGGGTGGTTCATGCTATAGTCCTGTTAGAGTGGTCCCTACTATTTTTTAATGTTTAAGATGAATTCATCAATATTCATAATTGATTTAAATTCAACATTGTTGACAAATATGAAGTTTTGATTTCATTTATTAGAAAAAATTATTATGTCGTTACCAAACAAGTTCTACACAGCATATTCTCAATGGAACAATTTAAGAGCACATTGCCAAACAAATTTACAACAGATCAGTTTTGGCACAACCTGGTCTCGGTACAACCTGGTCTCAGCACAAACCAGGAACAACACAGGAACGATTCCAAACAGGGCCTTAGTTTTTCAATAGGTGGATCCCATTGTGGAATTTTACTCTTTTAACTTTAGAATTCTCTAACCTAAACTTTAGCATTTATACTCATCCATGAACTCCTTAGTAAGACCCACTTATTGAAACTCTAATTCGATTGAAATAAATGGAAGTTTCTTTTGTGAGCATTGGACAAATTCCACTTTAAAAGGATTTGAGATCCTTGTTATATTGATCCATGGTGCTCACATTATCAAAAAAAAAAAAAAATAGAGTCCATGCGTGGTCCTTGCCATCGATCCCTAGTGGATGAAAAAAGTAGGTGTGCATTAATTGTTCTTTCATTTTCTTCTTAGAAAATGGCAGGAAAATATGTGGAATGGTCCATAGTGTGAAGGATGCACAAAGGTCTTGGTATGTTATCAAGTATAGTTTGTTGAAAAAAATGCTCATGGCCTGAGGGGCCCACCACCGAAATCTATCCACCATGGGTTAGTCACCACTCACCACCGTTCAGTTTAAATATTTTTTATTTAGAGATTTATAGAAACTCTATTTTGTAATTGTTGCACATGGTGATAGCATCCTCTCTATTGGCGAGTATATTTAAGCTTATAGAGTTATTTTTTCTAAAAATAATGTTGTATTTTAGATCTCGGATAATCTACACTTATGAAATCAAATCAATTTTTTTTATTATAAAAATTAAATAATATTTTCTTGCATGGCTTCTATTGACCGTGCTAAGCACATACATATTGATTGATCCCAATACGATTGATAATGGACCGGCCGGCCCAGTCTAACCAAGGACCAACTTGCTTTGGGCCCGGGGTTTCACCTTACGTTTTGGTACACAGTCTAAATCTGAATCTAAATTCTATGGAGGTTTAAGATTCGGGCCGTACTTGAATTCTGTAGAAGAGATACTGAAGCCCAGCCTAACGCAAATAAGATATACAATTTAATAAAAAAATTATCTTTATTATTAATAGGATAAAGACTCAAGCACATGATGCACGAGCACGACGCTAAGTGGCGACACGATGCTATTCTATACACCAACTTTTTTCCTTCTTTAAGAATCACTCGTATTAACACAAGAGTCAACTCAATACTCAAATGAGTTATGTTGTTTTCTATAAGTCCAGAATGGAACCGATTCATCTTCACATCTTGTACGCTGAGCAGACTAGCATAGCAGTGCACCGTTTTTGGCTTAACATAACATAACCATCATTTTCTTATTTCCAAACTGCTACAAACCAACCTGAAACAGTGTTTTTCTCATGTATGGATGGGAATGATTCAGGTTAAATGGGTGACCATGAGATCCTATTATGGGAGGGTTTGGTAGTGATTTTGATGAGTTCGGGTTGAATATGAGAAAAAAAAAATATCTACAGTTAAGATGCCATTAAACAGGCTATTAAATTTAGAGGTATAATAATTATATTTTAATTTTGTTTTATCATTAAAACTTTCAAGTTGGTGTTTGATTACGCCATGGTCTCAGTATTCAAATTCATAGAGTCTTGGTCCTTGGACCGTAGCCTGACCCATTGGTTCAAACTTGGACCGGAACCGGGTCAGTAACGATCAGGTCACAAATCCAAAAGTGACGCATCTAGCAGCCTACTTCCTGTGAATAGCTGGACTCTTTGATGGCAATGAAAGGGATGAATCAATCTGGGACGTTTGAGGATGGTGAGCACTGCATTGAATATTTGAATTATATGAATGCATCCAATCCATGAAAGAAAAGGAGTTCGGTCCTTCTACGTCTCCAGATAACTGCAGACCTCATAATTCAAAGGGTTGGAAGCTTATTAATGTGTCTTGAAGCTGAGTTGATAGTAGATATTGATATCCCCCCACCTGGGACCACATTTTGGGTGCTTGCAATGGCCTAACCGTTGCTTATGTATGGCAAATGTATGACTGCTCTGTGCTTCTCTTTCCTGTGTCACGCATTGGCATGTGTGGTGGATTCAAATTCGGATGATTGCCATCAGACAGACATGTGTTCTGTAAAAAGATCTCATCAACATCAAAGTCAATTCAAAACCAATTTGAGTTCTATCTTTTAATTAGCTATGCAAATTTGATGGATATGAGTTATGCTGACCATCCGAGTATATTGGATTAGCAGGAATAGATGATAAATTAAAAAAGACTCATTAAAATGATTTAGAATGTCCAACATAATCCAACAACATCACCATCGAGGGAATTTTTAATAATTAAGGAATAGAGGTAGACCCGAATAGGACATGGATGAAAGTAGTAAGGACATATATGCAGAAATTCAACCTAATCAAGGATTTGGCTCCGGATAAACTTAAATGGAGAAGTAGAATTCATGCAGTGAATTCCAACATTGTTGGGACTTGGGACAAAGGCTTTGATAGTGATGACGGTCTCCTTCATCAGAACCGTCTCACATCAATATGTTGACACACTTTACAAACACCAACAAACTCAAACCACAATACCTGTATAGATATTAAATACTAAAAACAAGAGAGTAATCTCTCTTATTGCTCTAGAACATGAAAGTAATCTCACCCTTATTTCTCTAGAACATGTCTTGAGTAACCATAGCTAAGAATATCAAACATTTGAAAATGCCTTGTCCATATAAACTGCTAAAAGAAGTAGAATATAAGTTAACATAAAGGTTAATATTCTTATTAAATAAGCCAGGCAGAGTCAATCAAGGTAACCCTGAAGTTTCACCAATCCAAGTGTTTGAGCAAGCCTCAGTGACAGAAAGCATAGGTATATTGCCAATACCCCAACACCCAAGACCTTATTAAGCTTCATATCATTCCTTGGCAAGATCACAAGAGCCCAAAGCACCCCACCCACCAAAAACCCCAAGGTCTGGAAGAGGGAGGGGTCTTTAGGGACCACATAAGAAGATGGGTGTACATGCCAAGATGAGAGAACAAGAGAAAGACCCAAGCCCACCAATGTGTTGAAGATAGGCCCTGCATAGCAGCCAGAGATTGCAATCTGGGCCCCATCTGACCCGCCTTTTGTTGCCATTGCAACATTAGCGATCAAGTCGCCTAGAGAATTGCCCCAAGCTAGGACGGTCAATCCGAGAATTGAAGGGCTTATCCCAAGTATGGTTCCTAGTGAAATCAGCAACGCAACCAACTCTTCAGCTATCATGTATGTCCAAATCACACTCATAAGAAACCCCCCTGCAAGCCAAAGAAACAGAAATCTTCTCGGGGGACTAAACCTCTCAGTAGTAACAAATGCAATAACCCCTAAAATAGACCCTATTGATCCACCAATTATGTAGACTATTAGGCTTGATCTTGAGCCCATATCCCCTTTTTGCGAATTCCAGAAGGCTGCCAAAAGAACTGGTGCTAATGTAACTGAAATAACTGCAAATGGCTTGGACCATCTCTCCTCACTAACAACAGGAATGGTCAATCTCCTTGGCAGATAAATGGGCAGCTCTAGTAGGTAAAGAAATCTACTAGAGCAGAATGAAACTGATGAATTGAAATTGAAACAACATGTTTTATCTGTCTGATGAGTCTGATTGGAAGCTTCAAGAGCTTCTTTCTCTGCTGAATCTGTTTCTTCGCTGTTGATACTAACCAAAAGGGGGGCATCCAACTCACTGGATTCCGTCGACTCATGTGAATAAAATCCTCTGCTGATAAGCAACAGAGGTTCTGTTTCTGTCTTCCTATAGGTATGTGTAGTTGAAACAATGAACACATAAACAACGTATAGAGAAGTGAAACTTAGTGCAATCCATATGCTGATCCTTCCAATGATCAAAATTACCAGTAGAGAAGAGAGTGCTAGAAGGAAGAAACAAGCATCCCTTATGAAGCTCCACTTATCGATGGAGATCTGACGTGGGCTAACTAGAATGCTTATGATTCCCACTACCACGCTGGTGACGAAGAAAGTTCCACCTAGAACGCTGTTGAGGCCAACGTCGCCAGCCCCAGCTCCATTGAAAGAGACGATGCTAGAGAAGACATCAGGCGCACCATTGCCAAGGGAAAGAAGGGTGATCCCAGCAATGGTAGGAGAGAGCTTCAAGACATTTGACAAACTCTCTAAAGAAGAGCAGAAGTAGTAGGCAGTTGTATCTCCCAAAAGATAAAACAGAAGAATAAGCCATAGGACTAGTATCATGTAACCCAAAACTACATATTGGCCAAAGGTGCAATAGAAGAGCTGGAGGTAATCAATATATCCTTCAGATTGGCACTGCCTTTCAGACCTCACATGTGCACACTTGGCTTTGTTATCATGGTATCTTTGTAGGTCTATGCAGCCCTCTTTGGAATCATGAAGTGGTTGAGGTGTGTTGGTGATGGACTTTGTGGGGTGATGGTGGAGATGGGAATTGGGGGCTTGGACATAGATTGTGACGTAAGTAAAGAGGAGGAAGAGAAAGGAGATGTTGAGGAAGAGATGGATTTTGCTAGCCTGTGGTGAGGAGACCAAGAGCTTAAGGTGGGTTGCCATTCAAGGATTTAAGTACACATGAAAGGCCTACAAGAGTTGTTGGAAGGGTCAAGGTGGGACTCTGGTTTTCATGGTGTTGGGATTTTTATGAGGAGTGGAGAGTTTGTATTGAGAGAAGAGATGGTGTTTATTTGACAAAAGAAAATGGGAGGTGCATTGAGTGTGTCACACACACACACAGGATAGAGAGGGAGAGAGAGAGAGTTACATCATATCATCAAAAAGTAAAACCAAGTGACACACTATGTATGTTTGTGAAGAAAGCAAGTATGGTTGGGGGCCCTTTCTGTATCTTTATGTATTATAGCTTTCTTTTGATTGATTATTCCTTGCCTGCAGGAGAGACCAAGATCCAAGAATACAGTTTTGTTCAATGTGGGACGTGTGTGTTCTTATCTGTTTGGGCTGTGTCATTATTATATATATTTTGTGAGACTGCATACTTCAAAAACTTGACAAGGCTGAACTTAATTTGAGTCAAATAAACTCAACAAAAAATGTGATCGCCATTTAAAATTTGAACTGGAGGGTCTAAAGAAGACTCGGTAAAAACTCTGTTAACTTGGTTGGGACTGGAACTCAATTCAACTTTCCCTTTCCCTAGACAAGTTTAGAACTCGGTGAACTCGGGCAAAATATAAAAGAGTCTTTTAAGTTTTAGACTAAATTTCATCCGCATAACTTGACGATGACTTCTGTTGAGTTTCTTTAGTATTCTAAACTCTGCATATGAGAGAGAGAGAGAGAGAGAGAGAGAGAGAGAGAGAGAGAGAGATCATTCTCTACAAATAGGAAGGCTTGAGACTTCTGTGGAGGCGGCAATAGAAAAGAAAGTGACAAGCACATGATAAAATCTGCTAGAATACTCAATTTAGAGTTTAGAGGATCACTTTATGACAGCAGGGTGATGCCTATATTAATAGGATATAAAGACATGAGTTAGGTATAAGTAAAGGCCTCAATTTAGGGTTTGATAGTGAAGCCAACTAGATTCCATATTAACATGTTAATTTAGTCGTTTCTAACTAAAAATATCCTTGAAATCGCTAAGCATGGCTAAAGATGGATTATTTTACTCATACTCACGGGTGAAAAAAAAAATTCTTTGGCAGGCCATTGCTTAAAAATAGCTTGGAGTTTTATTTAACTTCAAGGGGTGGTTTTTTGTTATTTAGGGCGGGGCCATGGCCCCGGCCAGCCAGCCCCTTTCTAGATCCGCCCATGCTCATACGCATTCACATTACCCGACAAGCATGCTTATGAACTAATTCACTGATGATGTCAATCATTTACGTATAATTTATTTTCTTGGAGATGGATTAGGTGGGGGTAAATTGTAGTATACTTTTTCTTTGTCAATAGAGACTGGAAAATGACAGAACAAATAAACTTAGATGGTTCCAAAGACTTAGCAACCAAGGAAATTTGTTAATCTATTTCATAAAATTGGCCATTACATTGACAATTTTTTATGTAAAAATTAGTACGACATTAGGATCGATAATCCCGACGTTAAAGTAGAAGAAACTTTAGAACATCAGAAGAAAGAAATATTCTTCGACAACTTACAGTAAAGGCACTGAAACATAGACCCCACATTTTGTACTGTATTTTTTTGAATGGTCCCACATTTTGTATTGTAGCCAATATAGTAGTATGAAAAGTGGACTATTCAGAACCCAAGATGCCAAAAGTTTATAGGTGCATGTATCAATACACATGGATGTATATATTTTATCATTGACTGTACAATGTCCATTTATCTAAATTACATGGATGTTGAAAGACCACAACATCTCATTAGATAAACCCATTAAAGGGTCTATTTAGATCTTTGGAAGTTGGTACACCTCCTCTTAGTTTACCTTTATCTCTGTTTGCCTTACAAAACTAACTTTATCTTATAGGTAACTCAGTTGATCCCAACCCTTGGTTACATGAAAACTGAGTCATATGCACTTGATTTAAGAAGATCTAGATGGGCCTTTAAGAGCAAGATTATCAAACCATTTGGCGTCTGAGTAGTCCCAAAGACATAGATAGAGGGTAGAATGCTTTTACTTAACTTTTCCTTCACCAAGGTAGATATGTTGTTGCGCCAATTACATTTATCTCAAGAAAATGAAAGCTTTTCTTGATATTGGACAGATATGAGATTATATGTTATCATATCCCGCCCATCATCTCTTGTCCTTGAACCATAGCTCCATAGGTCTACAGGAAATGCCAAAGCATCACTCCTCAGTGTAGGGATGGCATTAGTTGGATGTTTGGGTGACTGAACCCGACCTGCCCCTATTGTTTAAAACTTTAAATGGTTAACCCACTCACACTACTCCTATATATTGGGGAGAGTTTGGTTGTAGTTAGGGGTTCAAGGCAGGTATGGTCTGAACAAATTTATAGATTTTTGAACTTCAGTTGAGTTCAGGGTGGATTCTATGTTTGGCCTTCTGGGCCTCTTTATGACTCCTTCACATAATAATTATCAATGAAAATGCTATCTCAGGACTAGTAGTAAAACAGATTAACATTGATTAACTTGATCAACTTCTTTCAAAGCATTCTCCAAACAATAATCTAAAGTATTCCTCTTAAAACCAACTGCTATTGCTAAAAGACCCCTACTTTCCCATTAATGAGCTGTTTACATTGTCCCTAGATGACTTCAATGAAAGACATATAAAATGCCCAAAAAACTGACTCAATGTTCTTTTAAGTTGTAACAGCTTGTGAGCAACACATCTGTTAAATATCTGGCACTGGACATTTATATAGTGTGACATACTTCACATTAAACAAATGTCAAATCTTTCCTACAGTAATTCTGAATATTCCCTATAATCAAAATCATGATCCTTGAAAGATCCCATTTTATATAAACAATCACAAGAGATAAATCTCAGCTGCATCTTTGTACAATTTAATATAAGAAATTATTCAAACAAGGGAACAGGTATGCATATGTCATTGAGATCAACTCAGCAAATCCCAATAGACAGCAAATCATCAATCCCTGATATATCTTATACAGTTGTATTTCCAAATTAACATGGAAGCTATGTATCATCATCTATTGGGATCTCTTGTAACGCTTGACATGCATGTTTGGTAATAGGCGACGAATTTGTGAACTGGAACATGAATTTCTCCTACAAATTTGTATAATTGAGGATTTCACATTACTTGCCCGTAGTGCATCAGATTAGCATGAGGAACTTCCTACTTTCATTTATTCCTCAATTAGCAGTTTGAGAGATGTTATTAATATTATCTTTTGTTGAAAATATATACTGATAAATGCTATTAATGTTTTTTACCCAATCCAAAGCTACGAAGTGGACGTGGTACGGATGGTAGAGGTGTGAGTTAAATCCTTCTATAGGAAACATTTTTTCTAATGTCTATCAATGATTTAAAATCGGTTTTAGGGTCAAGTCCGGGTCTGGTCCACCATGGAGCTATCCTGAACCCAACCTAATCTTGATCGCCACCAACCGTTGCCCATGGACCAGGACTGGGTTCCGCAAAAATCTGACAAAACTAAGAGAGCTGGCCTACCACTACCAGCTATAAATATGGTCCCAACTTGTCTGATTTGTCAGGCTTAGTACATGGCCACCAAACTTTTGTTTGGGCCCATACTTCACAGGCTGGCACAGGACAAACTGGTCGCACTCCTCACTAGGGCAGGCATACTTGCATTGGATAAAGTACACTGCTAAAATCATTTTTTTGGGACCAAATTGCATCTCCCTCCCCTTTTTCGCGTAGATTTGATTTCGCGACATTGAGAATTGACTTGGCACATTAAAGATTTCGAGGCTAATTCAACTCCTTCCCTCCGACATCGAGACTTAATTTAGCAGGGCATATTGAAGTATTTTGAGGCTAATTTAACTTATTTCTCGTAACATCGAAACTTAATTTCGCGACATCGAGACTTAATTTGGCACATTGTAATATTTCTAGGCTAGTTTTTTTTTTTTTTTTTTTCAATTATCGAACTCCCTAGTTGATTTTTTTCCTTTTCTCATTAGCTCTTAGATCTCCCGATCTTCGAGTTATAGATTTCTGAAGAGCAAATCTAATGGCTAATGAGAAAAGGGACAAATCAACTAGCGAATTCGAGAATTGAAAAAAAAAAAAAGCCTAAAAATATTTCAATGTGCCAAATCACGTCTCAATGTCGTGAGAAAGGGGTTGAAACTAGCATCGAAATACTTCAATCTGCCCTACGAAATCAAGTCTCGATGTCGCGAAATTTAGTCTCAATGTCGCGGAAAAGGATTTGAACTAGCTTCGAAATACCTCAATGTACCAAATCAAGTCTCGATGTC
This sequence comes from Litsea cubeba, assembly GCA_012931725.1. Classification (NCBI taxonomy): domain Eukaryota; kingdom Viridiplantae; phylum Streptophyta; class Magnoliopsida; order Laurales; family Lauraceae; genus Litsea; species Litsea cubeba. The sequence goes on along the minus strand of CM022952.1, from coordinate 76,516,821 downwards.
GAGAAAATAAGTCTCGATGTCGCGAGAAAGGGGTTAGAGTGGCAATTTGGTCCGAAAAAATCAAAGTATGCTGTATAAGATGCTTTTGGGCATTACGTATATTTAAGGATGCTTTTGGAGGTATAGTGATATTTGAGTATGCTTTTGGTAAAAATTCCAAAAATTAATGATAACACTATAAGAGATATAATCGAAATAAGCATGTTTGGTAGCATCACTATGTGATGAATTAAGAGAGATTTATTTAAAATGGTTTGGAGATATCAATGCAGGTCAACAACAATGTAATGAGAAAAAACTCTCTATGTAGATTGATGGCCCTTTAGGGAAAAAAAAGGGTAATTAAGGAAGACATAGATGAAATTAATGAGGATAGATCTCGACACATGATTGGAACAAGGCACCAATGATGAGGCAACGAATCCAGATAGGTCATCTAAATGGGTCAATAAGTTAATTTAAGCAATGACTAAAATATAGAAAATACGCAAAAGAACAAGATATTAAATATATTAGTCAACAATAATCTAATATAGGAATATATTCATCTGCGCATGGTGTGCATGAGCACTGTTTCAACCAAAGGTTCATATTTACCAAAAAAAAAAAAAAATTGTTTCAAGCAAGGTTGCAGTTGGGCTACCATCTAATCTATTATCTAGACAGAAGTTTCTTGTGTATTAAAGGACATGTGACTTTGAGGGTGATTGGGTAAGTTGCCTTTGATGGGTACATCTGTTCAATAGCTCTCATTATCCAAACCTACTAATTGTTTTCTTTTAGCATGATCAAAACAAGGAAAACCCAATAAGATGCTACCATCTAATCTATTATCTAGACAGAAGTTTCTTGTGTATTAAAGGACATGTGACTTTGAGGGTGATTGGGTAAGTTGCCTTTGATGGGTACATCTGTTCAATAGCTCTCATTATCCAAACCTACTAATTGTTTTCTTTTAGCATGATCAAAACAAGGAAAACCCAATAAGATGCTACCATCTAATCTATTATCTAGACAGAAGTTTCTTGTGTATTAAAGGACATGTGACTTTGAGGGTGATTGGGTAAGTTGCCTTTGATGGGTACATCTGTTCAATAGCTCTCATTATCCAAACCTACTAATTGGTTTCTTTTAGCATGATCAAAACAAGGAAAACCCAATAAGATGCTTCCACCTTTGGACGAGGCTCATCACGCTCATTAAACCTTCTTAAAAGATCTGCAACCTAAAAACATCAGCTGAACCTCACTTGTAAGCAATCTGATGAGATTCTACTTGTTTTCTTCCACGCATTAGTGGGGTACCCCCACTTGGAGAATTAGGTAGAATTCAAGGACACTGCTTCAAAACCATACAAGAGGAAGAGGCCCAAAAAGAGGGAATATGCAAAGAAGTGGAGCCATCATTCTGGGTTCTCCTCCCCTGGTTCACGGAAGAAGAAAGCCTTTAAGCAGAGATTGATCAATCAAAGCCAACCTACCCTTTAAAGTCACATGTACCTTCAACACTCAAGATGTTTCCCCTGGTGGAACTTTTCCAGTTCAAAGATACAAGTTTGGATGCTAGTAGGTGAGACATTTCAGTAATAATTGATACCCCCCATCTTAAATTTAGTTGGACCATATCCACTACTACAGTTCTTTGTAGATGTGGCCCACCCCATCAGTGGATTATCATAATATTTAGTAAGAAAATCCACATAGTGGGCCCTAGTAATGATGCCTTAATCACTGAAATCAAAATGATTTTCTTTTAGACTCAATAGACACAACTCTGATTCCGGGTCTGCAGTTTGGGCCCAATTAATAATCAGGACTAGGTCCAATCAGTTCAACATCCCATTTCTTTATACTTGCATACAATGTATTATATATAATAATAAGTTATGACTGCGAGCACGATAATAACATGGAACCGGATCCCCTGTTTGGACCAAACAGGGGGCGATATGCAGGGGCAGATGAGTGGACGGATGAAAGAGAAACTGTTTGATCCAAACAGGATTTACAGGGAATCCGTTTTCTAATGATATAATACTTAATAATGTATTGATAATAGTGTATTATTGTGTGTTAGATATTATGTATAACAATAAGCTCTGACTGTGGGTGCAATAATAATATTATATTTAATAATTTATCCATAATATGATATATTATTTTGTGTTAGGTATTTATTTTTCAGATTGTGTAGGGCCCGGAGCGGGTCTAGGTCCAATCAAATCCATTGGGAACAATACTGGGTCCTATAAGTCAAGCCCATCTTAGGTATGAATCCAGGTTTGAGTATAAAAACATTAAATTTTTTTTTAGGTCAACTTTGGACGACAACTTGAATCTCTATTATGAGGGCCCTACTACTACTATTTTTCTTTCTTTTTGGTATTTAATAACTTCATTAAAATAAAAAGTAAAAAAAGCTACTCCGGATTGACCGAAGCTAATAGCCAGACCACTCGACATCCAAATCATGAACGGCTTCTTATCCCAATGGCAACTAATGGCAGTTTTCATTGAGAGTTTTAGGCTTTGAACCTGTCCACCCTTGCTCTTGTGCACATCTCGTCGTCATAAATAGAAATTACTTGATGTTTACAAATATTATAGAAGTAGTGCAATATTATACACACCCCCATGATTTGCATGTATTGTTTATCTTGGATTCATAAAAAACCCCACTTTAAAGAGATTTCCACCCTTAAAAAGGACAAGAATTCTTACACAAATCCAGGAATGCATACAGTTGTTTAAGAAGTGAATTACATGTACTGGGATTACAATGATCCAAAAGGGCCCCATGTTCCTTCTCTCTGTCATGAGTTTTCTTTTCTCCTTCTTTTGTGTCCTGTTAATTTTGTTCAATGATTTCTTGATTCCATTTTGTGTATTCATAAATTCTATTCTCTCCCAAACAAGGAGGACCAACATACATACCTGTCTGCTAATTTTCATCTTTCTTACAGATTTCACTGTTGGGCCTATTGGACTGTGATGGCTGCTAATTTCCCTGTCTAGAGCCCTATAAAACAATATCAGTACTTGATTTAACTGGGTAAATCAGGTAAAACCAAGACCATGAAGAAACTGAAGTGATCTATTACTGAATAAAATACTGCGGATTATAATGTTTGGTGGAAAGACAAGGCAAGATGCCAAGATCAGATAATGTGGATGCGTTTGGATGCAAAAGTCTGCATAAAACAGCATTATAATGCACTCTCTAGCCAGGTTTATGTGGGCAGGTCATATCCAAACATGTCCATATGTTTGCAGATGATAGATTAGACTTCCAATTGGAATCTTTGTTTTCACTGACGTGGGGCCCAATGGAATAACAGGAACATCAACCACCGCATGATATAGACAGTTAACTTTGAGTTGCTTTCAGTCCAAGCACTCAATTGTTTTTTTTTATTGAGTAAGGATCTGACATTTGAAACATGGTTTGTGACATCAACCTTGGATCCACAGAACGTTAGGATCAATGACTTGAACCCTCTCTCTCTATTTAGTAGTCATGGTTGGTATTAATTTTTTTTTAGTAGAGGGGAGATTAATTGATGGTCATTTATGAATCTTCATTTGTTTTTTTCAATTATGATCACTTTTAGGAATACATTTCTTTGAATTCTTAGGAATTCAATTCTATCCAAACATATGTGCCCTAAATTATTAAAGTTGATGTTTCAAATTTTAGCACATCAATTCAAAGTAGGCAATTCTGTCATGAAACAACAAGAACATGTGAGCTGGCTAAGTAAGTCCTGTTTAAAATGAAAGTTCCAGGGCTCACTCTAAGCTCAAACTCAATGCAGCTATCTCTAGCCAAATTCAATTGGAAAGGTGCCAGCTGTTGAGCTATCTCTGGCCAATTCAATTTCAATGGCTGCAGCAAGGAATTATGTCATTATCTCTGCACACTTCATAATTTATAAAAATCTGTTGTTACTGAAATTGACATCCATTCAACAAACTAGAATTATTTGGAATATTCTTTCACATATAATCTAAACCAATCAGAATATTGCTGAAATCATCCCAATAAATAATTAGAGACCTGTATGGTCTTGCCAATGAATAGAAAATGTGTGGTGTGTTGATATTATAAAAGAAACGACATTTACATGCACATTTAATGGAACTAGAATCTCAGTTCACTGATAGGAATTGAATCATAATAAAGAAAAAAAAATGCATTTATAAAACTATTAAATTTAACACCTGTACATCAAAGGTTAGGATGATCTAATTAGAATGATATTTGGTCAACACCAAATCCACATCATACCCCTCCAATTCCTTTCACTTTTGGAGTTGGGATCAACAAGACAATCATTACTCTAGTCTACAGAAAATGACCTCCATCCTGAGTGGCGTACAGTTTTAAAAATCAATCCATGCCTTTAGATGGCATTCCTCCATCAAGAGGAAGACCTCTCGTTTCGCTGATCAAACATATAAATATATATATTATAAAAGTCATCATAAAATTGTAAACCCGCTGGTCTATCCACTTTGGTGCAAGTTAATGATCTTAAGCAGCCTGTACATAGTGTGTAGAATATGGAGATGTTTTAGCAAACCTCATACAAATCATATTTCTAATTTGTGATTAGATTTTATCAGATAAAACCTCTTCAAGAGAAATAAGCAGACTGGTTAGTTGCACTGGTTAGATTGCCAGAGGAAAAAGATTTACGAGTAAATTTGCTCTTTTAGTTGATTGCTTTTTCTTGCAAAGATAATAATTTTCCCACCAAAATGAAAGGTTGGGTTCCCAAAAGACAAGGTTTACACTGCATGAATCGTAGTTTACACAATTGTTTGATATTTAAAAAAAATATCATGACTATCACAAGAATTCCAAAATCATACAAAGCCACAAGATGACAAGAAACATTCATTAAGTAGGAACTAGATTGAAGTACTTCTCTTGATCATCCACCCACAAAAAGACTAATGCAGGAAGAATCAAAGAGAGACCAAAAACCAAACTAATCGCTGCCTTCTTGAAGGTTCGCCTTTTCAAACTTACACTATCAATCTCATTCTTCACTTCATGACTCCCCTCATCTGATGCTTTGCACAGAGCAACCACAGCACCCTCGCCCATTAACGACACTGATTCATGACCATTGGGTTCAAGCTCAGCATAATTGTTCTCGTAATGCACCTCACCTACTCTTTGCAAATTTCTTTTGTATTCAATTTCAACATCATGATTTGGATGTTGACATATAACATTTTCATCCAATTGTCTTCTTGGGCTCCATCCAACTTCACATGAAGTTGGGTTTCTAATTTTCCTAACTTGTTTCTCAGTGAGTCCAGTGTCATATTCATCCGAATCTTGAAGAGAACGGATAAGCTTCCTAGGAGTAGTGAAGATCCTGATATCATCCATGTTATACTGCGACTGCGTTTTCTGAAATACCAACATAAAAAAAAAAGTTAGGCCTTTTACTCTAACTATGGCATAAGTTTTTAAGGAAGTGGTTTAGGTGGCAAAGTGATAGAAAGCTGAGTTTACATCATTTGTAGATGCTACAATGGTAAGTAGAGACATACTAAATATTATCTAAGAGACAATTGGGTGCAACAAGAGGCACCAACCTTTACGACAACCAAACCCCCTACCCCCCAAAAATCAGATATCATTTTCTTTCTATTGTGTAAAATCAGTTTAAGATTTTAAAAATGAAGAAAAAGAGTTTCACAAAAAAAGCAGAAAATTGAGTTGTGCAGCAAATAGAAATGTTCTCTCCTCTATCATGGAATCCTTGTGTTGCACAATGTGCCCTTAGACTACTTTACAACTTTTACAGCACTGCCCTTAGACTACTAAGCAATGTTTACCACTTACACTAATCAATGAAAAGGTTAAATACAACTACCCTAGAGTGCTAGGCAATATTTAATACACCAACAAAGATAAACAAGTATAGCATGGGATTCAATATACATTCCTTAAATGTTAGGCATTAAATAAATAAATAAAATAAAACAAAGTGAAAAAAAAAAAAACCATATATGAAGATGAACAAACACCCCACCAAATTAAAGGCATAAATACATAAATCTAATTCTACATTAATCAAAATTTGTCAACTGCACCTAACCTGAAGTACTATGCAATATATAAGTACATAGGCGTGTAAACATATACAAATATAACATAGCACTCATGTCTGATAAACCTTTTTCATGAGTTAGAATTTAGAAACGAAGCCAATAAAACAGAATCATGTCCACTGCACCTAACATGAAGTAATGGGCAATATACAAGTAAACGGACATCTAAACATTATACAAATGTAGCATAGCATTCAAATTTGATTAAACCTTTTTATGAGTTAGAATTTATGCATGAAGCCAATAAAACAAATATAATAAAAAATAAAAAAAAAATCTTTAGGAGATCAACATCACAAAGTATGTACTCCGCAACTCTATTTAATAAAAATGGAGAAAACGAAGTATCTAGGACTAGAGCCACTTTAGCATTGTAGTACTGACTTCTAAGCAATACGAGGGAAAAAAATGACAACTTTTCCATTCGAACAAGGAACGTTGGTCAACAATTTTACTTCTCACGTCCAATTTGGAAAATATAAACCCAAAAAAATTATGTAAGTCACATACAAACTTACCTGAGGGCTGGGAGTAGCACTTTGAGTTACAGTATCATCTGTAGGACTTGCATGGACAAATCCAGAAAAACCCTCTAAGCCATCTCTTTCAGAGCCACTGAGTTCACTGTCGCCAAAACGTTCAAAATATGTTTCCGAACAGTCACCAACTGAACAGATTTCCGAGTATAGACCATCCTTCAACGATACATCCACACCACCATTTTCCTTGCTCAAGAGTTTCCGATTCACAAGTCTACCATATCTGAAATTACAAGAAGCCTGCCCAGTTGACAACGGTGATTCAGCAAAAGAGTCATATCCATTGAAAGAATTTATAGTTTGTGACTCAGGCGACCCAAATCTCGGGGATCTACGGCCTCCAACACATATATTAACATCATGAGAATTCCTCTTGCTATGATCCCTTCTACTGAAATTTGATCCAGTAATTGAGCTTGAACTCTTCTCATATTTTGACCCCTTCTCTCCAGCTATCATCTTGGCAGTTTGCAATGTTTCAAGAGCTGCAGCTCTGACAAAGGGCATTTGGTTATCATCCGAGTAGCATTTCTCCATCATATCAATAACTTTTGTCAGCTCTGAAAAGATGCTCCTCGAATCTACACACTTCATCAAGATATTTATCATCTGAATAGCTGTAAAACGCTTCTGTGAATTCCCCTCCACATTATCTGCGGTGAGAATATGTAACCCAGAACGAACAAGTGATCTCGCATAAGCCTCAACAGTCAAGCTATTATGCTTGGCCAAAGCCATGACCAAGCCCATGTGCTGATTTGTCTGGGTTAGCTTCTCCTCTAAAGCACCTGCAACTCTCAAGCAGACGTCATTTACTACATCATCCAACACAAATCGCCAATTGTCAGATTTGATCAGTGCCTTCAAGCACAGGGCGGCACCTGAGGTGACACTCTCTGGAGAACCCATCAAGATATCAGACAGAGGCTTGCAAAGAGAGTATATAATTTCAGCCTTTTCACTATCTGGTGTTGAAGGGTCAATGCCATATCGTGCGATTGCAGGGACCACCTTTGAGCAAGCCTGGTGGAGAGGGAATGACCCTGCACTTGTCATCAAGATTTTCACAATGGTGGACATTATGTTGTCAATTTGGGGGACAATGTTGCGGCCATGCACTCGAGCAAGGACTTCATAGAGAGAAATTGTGTACTCGCCGGAGGGTGAACCAGATCCTTTTGTTTCAGAGACTTGGGCTAGAAAAAGAGGAATTGCCTTTGAGTCTAGATCTCTGACATAAGATTTCAGTGTTTTCATTGCAGATTTGCGGCTGTCAGGATCTTTCTCAAGGTTTGCTAGCTCGCGACGGATGACAGGGCTGAGATTCCTACCCATGTGAGGAACTGGAGAAGAAACAAAATAACATTGAATGTTTTACATAACAGTCACCCATAGTAGTTTGTGAAAAATCATTTTCAGTAATCTTTCTCAATCACAACAATAAAGGAAAAAGGACCAAGAATCAAATAGATTAGAAGAGAAAAATAAAAATATGAATGAGCATTTCATATGGTGAGTGCATCTCTTTGTGCTCTCTGGACTTCTTAATCTTAAATTATGATTTATGAAGGCCAAACAAAAAACATTTCTAAAGATAAATAAAAGAGTAATGTTGCAAATGTGTGTGCATCCTATTCCATGTATTGATCAACATTTGGCAACGACTTAAATAAAACTCGAATGGTTGTAACAAAACTTCACTGAAATTTCAAGGATGCATTCCATGGTATTATAAGTCCATTGCTTGTATTATTATTTGGGTTTGTTCAACCAAGGTAAGGACACACCAAAACTTAAAGTATGTGTGACATGGCATCTATTTGTTAGGCAATCTCCAAACCCAAATTGCCAAATGTGAACACACACAACGAACCATTTGCTGGTATTCAAAACAACAATTGGTTTTGCAATTGTAACCATACAAACACTCTCATGACTTGTTATGGACTGAAGACAACTATTGATAAGTCCATGAAGAGCATGGTTTGAGCATTCACACTCTGCCATAAGACTTATATGTGGGCTCGACAGTCATAGTTCAATGAGCTAAAATGTGGAACTAATCTACAGTGCATAGGCTTCCTAGTGTAAAATTGAATAAGCAATGTTGGCCTAAACATGAATGTTATCATAGGATAGTATAATTCGAAGGGTAGCTCCACACATTGACCTAAAACTCATTGTAAAGTTTATCATTTAAAGGAGGAAAAAAAAGTCTTAAAAGCAGAACCAGCCATCAATCCATTGGAGACTACAGTTTGGTTGGATTCATCTCAATAAGTTTTAAGCTATTGTTTGATTGAATTGTTGTTGAAAACAAAACAGAAAAACAGAGTTTTTTTTTTTTTTCAAATTTTCCTTCTTTAACGAGTGAGATCTAAAAGACCACAGATCTACAGAAAAGAAGAAATATACCAATAATAAAAAAGAGGCTCCAGCAGTAATTTCAAATACTTCTTCATGCTTTTTCGTTTTTTTCCCATTCTCATTGGGTTTAAGAAGGAAATATCCAAACGAGTGAAATGGGTTTTAGTTTTGCAGAGAAATGGAGATGGGTATTTCAAAAAAACCACAAACAGAGTTTCAATTCACAATGTTCGATTACTGGGATTGATACAGAGAGGAAAACAACAAAGTGGGCAAGATGGGTTTCTTGTATTTCCAATCAGAAGAGATTCCAGAAACCATAAATAATTGATCTGGTGCAAAGAGACCAAAACCCAAAGATGGGGTACATCTCAATTTTAAAACATGTTATACCGATCAAAAAAAAAAAATCCATGAGAAATGAGGACACCAAAAGGAAGAATCACTGACCTGATTGAGACTCGAAGAAGCTGCGATTTCTACCCTTCTTTATCGATTTTGCTTTTCTAATTAGACAGAGAACAGATATCAGAAGAGAGATTGAAAATATTCGATCAAGAAGACGAGAAATATCCAACAAGAGCTGAAATGGAAACAAACAAGGTGGTATTTGATATGGTAGGGTTTTGTTGTTTGAGACAAGGTGTTTCCTTGTGGGGACGAGGGTACCCCAAAGTTTGAATTGTTCACTGGAAATTACCCCGCCATCCCTTGGCTCTTTTGGCTGCGAAATTTTCAAAAATTAGGTGCATGTTATAAAAGAGAGAGACCAAGAGAAAGAAGATTAGAGGGAGAAGAGAGAGCCTTTCTGATATCTCATTAACTGTGTCTAAATACATAGGGAGAGAGCCTATTTATAGGCAAAGTAAACTAAAAAGGAGGAACCCTAATTCTAACCCTATCTTATCACAAGTGGGCATCCACCCAAGATCCATATCTTATAACACTCCCCCTTGGATGACCACCATTTAATGACAGTTGCCTCATTAAAAACCTTGCTAAGGAAAACCCAGTGGGAAAAACCAAAGCGAAGGGAAAAAGAGTACAACATTCTTCAAGATCATTGAAATGGTGTTGGACGTGCATAATGATGCCTCGTTAAAACCTTAACTAGGAAAACCCTGAGGAGAGTGCACTTAATTTTTCTAGTATTTGCTTCTGGCTTCCAATACTAGTAACAATGCATAAGAATTCCTTGTTACCTTCACTTACAGTCTCAATGTGGTACCCATTCATTCTGATGTCTTTGAAACTAATCAAGTTTCTTCGGGAACTATTTGAGAATAAAGCATCTTTAATGAATAAGTGGGTACCATTAGGTAACATTATGTGGGCTCTTCCGGAGCCTTCAATTATTTGCACAGGCCCAGCTATGGTTGATACCTTTCGTGGAATAAACATCAATTCTGAGAAAAATTTCTGATTTTTCAGAATGGTGTGTGTTGTGGCACTATCTACCAAACAAAGATTGTCCTCAGTTCCATGATCCATACCTTAAACAAAATAATAAAACAATATAACTATGCAATCATATGATAAAATTGAAATAATTAAACCATTCATTAGGACATGAAATAAATAAATAAAAAGAAGTTTAAGCAACATGCATCTCAAAAGAATAAAAAAAATTTAAGTTTGTAAAGTTTATTGGCCTTCTAGACCATGCCAGGGGGTGATCCCAAGTGAGTGTTAAAAGCCTCATTATTCAAAGGTTGGCTATCCTCATCCTCAAAAAAATCTCGAGTCTCCAAGTTTGTAATGTCAATTGGAGGTATCTCTGGTGTCATTGCATTCCAATTCCATCCTTCCAGATCAGAACTGCTGGTTCTGTCAAGACTTCAGGCTTGATTTAGAACTTCAGGTTCATAATACATGAAATTAGAACTTCAGGTTCTGTCAAATCTTCAGGTTTGGGGTAGAACGTCTGGTTCTAACAAGTGATCAGAACTTCTAGTTCTATCAAAAACTTCAGGTTTAATTTCATGGCTTTATAATTTATATGGATTGTTGAATCAAAAAACTTCAGGTTTTGATTTATTGATACGAATCTTCAGGTTCATATCATTATTCCAACTTCTACTGGTCCATGAATATGTGAACTTCAGGTTCATATCTTGAAGAATGTTGTACTCTTTTTCCCTTCGCTTTGGTTTTTCCCACTGGGTTTTCCTTAGCAAGGTTTTTAATGAGGCAACTGTCATTAAATGGTGGTCATCCAAGGGGGAGTGTTATAAGATATGGATCTTGGGTGGATGCCCACTTGTGATAAGATAGGGTTAGAATTAGGGTTCCTCCTTTTTAGTTTACTTTGCCTATAAATAGGCTCTCTCCCTATGTATTTAGACACAGTTAATGAGATATCAGAAAGGCTCTCTCTTCTCCCTCTAATCTTCTTTCTCTTGGTCTCTCTCTTTTATAACACGTTATCAGCACGAAGCTCTAAGAGAAGGAAGAAAACCAGGTCTTCTTGCCCAAAGAGAAGAAATCATTCCCTGCGTGGATTTTCATCGCAAACTCCTTCCCTGCGCGGATTTTCATCGCGGATTCCCTGTGCAGATTCCTTCCTAGCGCGGATTCCCATCCCAGATTCCTTCCCAGTGCGGATTTCCATCGCAGATTCCCTGGGCGGATTCCTTCCCAGCGCGGATTTCCATCGCAAAATCCTTCCCAGCGTGGATTTCAGAAAAGAGTAATATTTTTCTTTAAATACATGTTTGGTTACTATTCATTATCTTGCACGATTTTTTATTTAAATTTATTAATGCTATAAATTGATTATAAAAAAAAAAAAGAAAAAGAAAAAAGGAGGAACCCTAATTCTAACCCTATCTTATCACAAGTGGGCATCCACCCAAGATCCATATCTTATAACAGTGCATGGGATTTTCAAAAATTGTTGACCGGAGGGTTGGGCCTACACCCATTTGGGCCTGACTGCATCAACTATTGACCTCTCTATCACAGTATCACATATGAAAAATAAATTCCATCTTTCATTCAAACAATTCTAATATGGGTCGTTCCAATTTAGATTTAAAAATAAATGAAGGGTTTTATTGGGCTTTAGTGTGTATAGAAGAAATATGGACCTTGTGCTTTAAAAAATCTTGTTAATGTTGTAAGATTTTTAATTAGTACTTAAATGGTGTCATTAAGATAATATCACAATATTGACAAAACGTCACAAATCTCAAACTAAGGTGAGAGAACGGCAATAATATGGAAATAAAGATGAGAAAAATCCATCTCTAATTTCATTAAAACTGATTTTAGTAAATTATAACTTAATTTGGAGCTAACTGGCAACGCACTTTAGTCTTACAGTACCCACTAGAGATTGATTTATGGTCATCACTCATCACATTGGAATTACCACTCCTAGATTATTATCCAACCTATAAATTATATATCAAATTAATTTATTTTTTTATAAGTCAAGCTTTTGCCCTAGCAAGTTGTTCCGAGGAGAGCGCACCAATTCAAAACCGCAACCTCCGGATGCTAATTTACTTCTGATTTTTTAAATAAAAGCAAAATGGTGGGGGCTGTTTAGTCATATTTAAGATTATATGAGCCCCATTCACAGATGGTAATGAGAGGGAAATGGGCCCTGCACTTTTGTTTGCTTCTTTTGAAAGTCAATACAAAATTACAAACGCATAAATAGCAAGAACCTATGAAGTATGAACAGAGAGGACCATCAATGCCCTTATTTTGCGGTCGTGATTTGATTTAAATTAGGGAGGTATTGTGCAGGAGTACCAAAACAGTTGGCCCGCGTCGTAGCGCATGCGCATGGCCATCAAGTGAGAATGTGAGATATAGGACCCGCGCTTTGACGAAAAGGAAGGCATTGCAATTAGTGGAAACAAATGTAGGGAATCATGATTTTGTTATAATAATGGAAGTCATTAATTTTGTAGAATGATGATACCAAATTCGCACTGGCTAAATAATTCGATTTGGTATCCTATTAAAAAAAAAAAACATTTCATTCTTAGTCCATAAACTAGGGATGCCTATGAATATCCAATTTAGGGTGGTAAAATTCGGCTTGATCCACTAAAATGACCTGGTCCTCGATATAAATGGGTCAGTCACAAGTTAAGAAAATCAAACCTGCATTTAAATGGATCGGGTTAAGGTCAACCAGCATAGTCCGTCTAACCTATTTAAATAAGTTAGATTAGGGTTGACCATTGACCAACATATCTAAACGTATTGAAACAAATTTGGTAGTTTAATATTTGATATTTACAATAAATCTATTTTATATGAAATGGGTCAAGCTTGTGTTGGGCTTTTATTTATTGTTTTTATTTTTGCATGCAGCTTAAGTCAAATATAGTCTTAATATTTGAAATGGATTGGGTTTTAGCCAAAGATTCTATATGGTTGGATCAGGTTAAACAAACAGGTTAGCATCGAGTGTGAGTTATGCAGGCCAGGTCGACCCGCAAATTGTGGGTTGACGTTATTTGACCCATTCTACAATAGGTAAAATATGAGTTGAACTTTAACCTATTACGAACAATCCAACTCGTTTTGACCTGACGTTAGCTGTTTGCCACCCCTAATCATTCAAATCATATAAACATTCAGCCTTCAATTTAAAAATAAATCAGGCAAAAAAGGATGATTTGGCTCGTGAAGAAAATTAGATGTAATCAAGTTTGGATCCAGTTCCAAGCACATAAAAATTGAAAGTTTTGATGTGCATTTATAAATCCATGTTTGTTCTAATTTGAATATCACAATCTTAAACAAATGTAGCCTTTTTGCCGGTAGTAAACCCAAGTCTCGGCTGCACCCGCGATATTTGAGAAACTCCTTAGATAATATTTTAAAAGTTTCTATATTACTATTAAAATTTTTTACTTGACCATTTTCCGCACAACACACTTAAATGAAAATTCTGGGTACGCCATAAAGCTATAAAGCTATTGGATTCTTTCAAGGTTTTTTTTTTTTTTTTTTTAGTCTATTGGTTATATTGACATTTTAAGTGTATATATAAAGCTTAGGTCACCTTCAATTAGTCTTCCCCTTTTGTGGAAAATGAATTCTTTTTTTTTTTTTTTTTTGGGAGTGGAAAATGAATTCAAAAAAAAGAAAAATATATACCCAACCATCACCAGAGTGAATCAAATCCTCCCATCTACATTATCTGTATCCTTCACCTTTACCTGATAATATTCATTTGTCGACCATTTTACCATGAATTCACCTCGTAATAATCATATGTTGGCCATTTTACCATGAATGCGTGGGAATTCGATTCCATGCAGTGCAAGCAATGATATTTCTAAACTCTTATTTATTTGTTTGTTCTCTGTCGTTGGGAATTCGAGATTCAGTGGCATTACCAGCAGAAATTCAGAGGCTTCTAAATACCACGAGACGAAGGAACTCGATCAAAGATCCCATGGTACGATCTTTCTTCCCGAAATGCCCATCCTTGCTATACCCATCTCGAATAAATCGAATTTTGAATGGCTGGTCCATTAGAACAGTACCCAGTTCATTGGTTAGTTTGTGATAAAATTTCCAATGGTTTAGGCGTTCTTTCTTATTAGTAACACGACTTGAACAATTGAACCCACAACCTCAAGATTGTAATATAGGAATGTGTTTGTGTTTTTGAGAATTCACTTCATCACCTGTAATATAGGAATGTGTTTGTGTTTTTGAGAATTCACTTCATCACCTGTCACCCGTATTCATTCATATTGCTTGAATTTTTCTAGTTTCTCTGTTGGGTTTCATTGTGGCTGTCCATTTGCTAAACAATGATTTAGTTCACTAGTCTATGTGGGTACTTAATTGTATCTATGCTGCTTGAAATTGATGCTCTACTAGCTCATGCTCTTTGTTCTGGGTATTTTATTATACAGAAAAAATAATTTTAGCCCTTTTTTGTCCAATTGATGTGTGGATATATTCTATAGGAGTAAATGATTAACAATACAAAGTGAAGGTGCGCCGCGCCGAACGATATGGTGTTTCTATTTTCTATACCAGATTATTATTTGGGGTCTTGTATGTAGAAGATTCTGAAATTTGAAGCATAGATAGATTGTCATTAGCATATCTGAAAACAAAAATGAAGATAGGAAGACTTTTTGCTTCATTGGCGATAGGATGTTCTTTTTGTTAACCATTTTCTCATCTCCTCCAGAGAAGCAAGAGCCTGAGGAGCCTATGGAGAAGTGAAATCCTACCTAACACTTGCCTTCTCTAAAATTACATCATGTACCCAGTCATGTTACTTACATGTACACCAATTTTTTTTTTTTTTTTTCCTGCATTGGGGTGCATTCTGTTGTACTCGTCTATATAAATAAAAGCACCCACAAAGCAATAGGGTGTCCAAAAGTATTCATTGATTTAGAACACAAGTTGCAAGCATTTTATGAATGTTTTTGCACACCATACTACTTTGTGGGTGCTTTTATTCATATAAACGGGTAATAAAGAATGCTCCCCAGTGAAGGAAAAAGTTTTAGTGTACATGTAGAGTAACAAGGCTCGGTACATGTAGTTTAAAGAAGACAAGTGTGATTAGGGTTTCACTTCTCCATAGGCTCCTTAGGCTCTTGTTCCTCTGGAGGAGATGAGAGACGGTTAATACTTTTAACTAACCGGCCTCTAGCATGATGCTGTTATATCCAACTGGATTGATTGACCTGCTCAAAAGCTGCTTGTAGTTTGGAATTTTCATCTAATTAGTCCTTGTTGCGTCCTGTTCCACTGGATTTATCAAAATCATATTTAAAGGCACTTCAAGCCATTACCTTGTAATTTAGGGGGCTGTCTGGAATTAAATTCCTGTAGGGGAAAGAAAACCCCAAGGAGGCCAGACAAATTTTGCCATCCACTTTGAATAGGCTTCCCAAATTAATTAAAAGAGGCAAAAAACACTTCAATTCCTATGAAATTTTGTAATCAGTTCTAAGTTGGTTCCAAACTTATGTAGGAATGAACTATTGGAAAACTTTTTTCTTTCTTTTCTTTCTGAGATCAGATCTACAGGCCATCAATCACAATAATTGGGCTATTCTTTCATGTTTTTCTGAAGAAATATCATCAGGCAGACTATAAGACCTCTGATGATGTTGTTGTTAAAATGGAGCCAAACAACCTGTTGTGGACCGCATGCTATTCATAATCCGTGTGATGCAAAATATAATTTTTTTTAATGACATGATAATTTTAAAAAGATGAAAGAGACATCAGAAGGGCAGATATTTCTTGGCACATAGAGGTTTAGAAATACACTCCTTTTATGAGACTCTTTGCTATAGACATATTTCAACTGGTTTAGAAATACACTCCTTTTATGAGACTCTTTGCTATAGACATATTTCAACTTTTCTAGGCACATTCAAGATGAAGAAATAGTGGACGAGTTCTGAACTTGTGCATTATATAATTTCTAGGTTTGAGAAGATATGGTTTAGCAATAGAAGTTGCCCCTAGGTTTGATGTGGTGTAGTTATGAATTTGTTTTGATGAAATATAGCAACAAAGTAACTCTTAACCCCTAACCATGAAATAGTAATCTACCGACTCTTCCTACTGATAAAATAAATGTGCTTTTACTTGCTCAGTTTACGTACTTGAGTGGGTTTATACTTTATAGGGCTTCTATGGTGGACTCTCTAGAGTGACAAAGGATTTTTGGGTTAAAGCTGTGAGTTGAGCTTATGGGAAGTCAATGAAAATAGGTTCTAATTGGTGTTTTTGCAAGATTCTACATTCAGCTAAGTCAGATTCCGAGGGCCTGATTTTTGGCAAAGAAATAGTCTTTCAATGTTTGTGCTTCAAATTGGGCTAAAAATATCAAAAACGGTTGCAAACGAATTCCATCTGGTGTTATCCTTTTGCTGAAGGGTTTCAGATGAGTCAGAGATGCATGGAAACTTGATAAAGAGTGTTGGATTATGCTTGTGTTTCATAGAAATAAGCACATAATTAGTGCCGCATCTGATTGCCATTTTCGCATGTTTTTGTGGTGTTGGCCACTTATTGGTTGGATACGGTTTTGGCAGGGCTTGGGTTGAGGTTGATTCTAGTATCCTCGATTTGGATTTGTCTTTCATACCGGAGCAGAAGATCAAGATGCTCCAAGTATATGTTGAATTAAATATGATATCAATTATTTCCACAAAATCTTAATTTCTCAAAATTTTAAGATGTATTCTTGACAGGGCTGTAAAATGCATTTCTACTTATATTGATATAAAATATTTGTGTTTTGGAGATCCCAAGTCTTGTTTTCTGACATCAGAGATGTACTTTTGTCACTATTAATTCCATTTCTGCATGCTTATTTTGCGCATGCTAGAGTACCAGTACCTTCTCATGCATATTTATGTGAATTCCCCAACAATCCAAACCTCAATTCTAAAAGCCAAAACCAACACAAAGTAATACAAGACATAACTATATAGTGAGTCTCATGAGTCATGATGCATTACTAGACTTTTAGGGTGAATTGAGAAATGATGCAAGAGGAGGAGCTGGTATATCCACCATACCTTCAAACATCATCACCACATTCTTCATGGAAGGCCGAAGAGATGGCTTGTCTTGAATGCACCAAAGTCCCACCTTCACCATGTCCTCCAGGCTTCTCTTGTCCACCTCTTCAAAATTCACCAGCTTGTCCAGCTCACCGGCCTCAAAGCAGTCATAAACCCAATAGCACAAGATCTTCTCCTCCTCTTTTGCCTCCATCTCAACATTCCTCCTACAACATATAATCTCCAACAAAACGACACCATAACTATAAACATCTGCTTTAAGTGTAACGGGTATGTTCTTGTGCCATTCGGGCGCGACATACCCTCTTGTCCCCCTGATTCCAGTTAAGGTTCTTGTTTGATCTGGCTTCAGCAGCTTGGCCAATCCAAAATCAGATATCTTAGCGCGATAGAACTCATCCATGAGTATGTTCTGAGGCTTTATATCACAATGGATGATCGGGGTCTCACAGTCCTCATGTAGATAGAGGATACCTCTAGCTATGTCCATTGCAATTCTCATTCTGTTGTTCCAGTTGGGGCATGTTTCTGGTCTAAATAGAAGGTCTGCAAGTGAGCCGTTGCTCATATATTCATACACCAAAAGTCGATGAGGTCCATCTGCACAGAAGCCCAGCAATTGGACAAGGTTCCTATGATGGGTTCTCCCTATTGCACTCATCTCTGTCTGGAACTCCCTTTCACCTTCTTCCACCACTCCATCTAGTCGTTTTACAGCAACCTTTCGTGTGCCATTCCATAGGGTTCCTTTATAGACTGTTCCAAATGCTCCCTTACCCAACTCTTCTTTGAATCCATTTGTTGCTTTCTCGAGCTCAGTATAAGTAAAGGACTGAGGAGTAAAACCGTCACATGTCAAACTTCTGCTTGTGGTTTCTGAGATGAGCCTATACCTCCATATCCGATGCTTGTAGATTAGAAAGCCCGATATAGCTGTGATGACAAATGAGCATGCCATAAGGGCTATACCTGTGATCAAGATTTGCAGAGGCAACCCTTTCTCACTTGTACTGTCTAGTGTGGGCGGCCTAGTCTTGGAGAAACCATCAGTGTTTTCCCAACTTCCAATGCCAAACTTAATCAAGGAAGTTGTAGGGTCATCTAAATTTCTTCTTCCATATCGCAGTGGAAGCTTTTGTTTCCCGCATACTCTGTCTTTAAATGTTGCTGCCTCGCAATTGCAATCGCGTAAACATGCCTCTCTGCACTCTTGCTCACTTGTCACGGCTACAATGGAGTATGGATTGTCTTCCCACATTGTATTCTCGATAGCATCGATGTAGTATGTCATGTTGTTTATCTTGCCCATGCATCCTTCTACAATGAAGTTCTTCTCACAACCCTGAAACGTTTGACCTGGGTCAAAAAATCAAAGCCACGCGGGCAACTGCAATCAGCTCCGGAATCGTTCTGAGTGCAGTAGCTATTGATCCCGCAGAAGCCTTTGACGTCACAATATCTTGATGTCTTGGGCCATTCCTCTGTCATCATTGAGTTGCCAGTTCTGTCAAAGCTGTGTGAATACAACCGAAAAATTCCACCAAAGTCAAGAATTGCGCGGTAAATGATCATTGTTGCTGCTTGATTGAGAGCATCAGTTATGTTTTTTATGTAGGAACCAGAGCTATTGACCATGAAGATTTGTCCATTGTTGTTGAGATGCAATGTAACATTGTTTCCTTGGGTTTGTGTAGCCGTGGACCAAATTGACTCTGCTGCAATATCCATAGTGTTAACAGGGTAGAGCACGAGATTACCGTCTGTTTGAATTTTGAGCCGAAACCGTCCAGTTGAGTGGTTGGTTTCAGATACACTTGAGAAGAGCTCTCTCCCTGTCAACAAACTTTGGCCAGCTAAAAGGGTGTCTGTTGGAGAGTCAAAGGTCTGCCAAATGATCTGAGAATTGGAATTGTAGAGAACAAAGTTGCCGGAGTCGAGCATGGAAGCAGAGGAAGCAGCTGTTGTCACATTTGATATGGGTGTATCTTGGCTTCTACTTCTCAAAAGTAGCCTCCCATCAGAGGTCAAAAGCAGTATAGCATCAGAAGGGACTGGCGGATTGTCTCGGTTAGCAGTCCAGACAACGATGGTCTTATTGGAAGGTCCATCAAGCCAAACTCCAACTGCAAAGCCATTGCCTTGTGGGTAGAACCCAAAGGAGAAGAGGCCGGAAGGTGATTTCCATGAAGGAGTATTGCTTCTGGGAGTGAGAGAAGAGTTCAAAGTGATGTTTGCTTGTCGTGGTTGAGCTGTTGCATTAAAAGATATTGAGAGGAAGAGTAGAAACTGAAAGATTCTAGCCATTAGAGATGATGCGAATGAGAGAGTATCTGTGTTCTTGGCCAGGAGAAAAGAGTCGTTTGGAGTTTATTAATCACCTCTTGGTGTTGACCAAGCTGAGAGATCATTCACAAGGTGGTTTAAGGGATGAAAAGAAAGGCCTATTTACAGAAAGGGGTGGACCAAGAATCAGTTTGATTGGATTTCAAGTTGCCTATCTATAATATGGACTCTAAAACTACAGGTGAAAAAGTTGTAATTTTTTTTTTACACAAAATCCAATGGTGAAGTAAGGCTGGATGAGTGCCGGGTCCCGGCCAATTCATGAGGTAGTGGGTGTCTAGGGGGATGGGACCTTAGATAGGACACACATAAGCTTTCAGTCTTCTCTCTATGGGATAATTCTGTTTAATTTGTATCTTTGTTTCTTCTTTGTCTGTCTGTCTGCTTATGATTTGATATAGAGAAATGATTTGTTTTCCGAGTGTCTTGATATGATTAGATACCTGTGCAAATATATAAAGGCGGCTAGGAATAGAACTTCACCCTGGCCGCCTTTATATATTGCAGCATGACTAGTGGGGATACCCAATCCTCTGTAGTTTTTCTGTTGGCTTGTTTTGTTTTTGGCTTTATAATATTTCATCCTTTTACCCCCAGAAAAGGGAAAAAAAAAAAAAAAGTTGGTTAGGATCCTACCATGAGAGATGCATGGTAATGACCTCTGCAATTTAGCAAGGGAAATGATATCATCCAACAGAATAAAAACTGCAGTCCAAACTCCTCCTGCATCACATACTTTATTCAACAGGTTTGCGTGATTAATAATTAGTTAGACAGGGTTATATATATATATTTGTATGGCTAGAAAGAAATTGAATTCATTTACTGACCATGACCATGTCATCCGAAATAAAAGACTAGAATAATTATACCTAGTTGTTCATTTTATATGGTTTTGACTCAATGGTTATTATCATTGAATCAAATATGAAATCATAGCCAAATGTAATCAACACTGTATCATTGATATCCAATAATCTACCGTGCATATAGGTGGCTGCAGTCGCCCCAAGTATTGTGTACAGTGGTCCACCTGAATGGAATTGAATATTTCCCATATGTTATATACATATAGAACACAGCTCCAGAGTATACAAAGATTAAAAATGAAAAACCTTACAGTCAATTGTCATGAATTCTAGAATTCAGGAGTTGGTATTTGCGTGTAACCATATAACATCTTGTATTCTATTCTATGGAGTCAATGAAGATGAAAGACACAAACCCCAAACTCTACATTTACAATGCATGTATTTTGCAAGCATGGAGCTACAGTCATAGCAGGCCATACACGTGTCATGTTTGCACATCCATCAGAATTAAATGGGTCATGGACCTTATTGTCTAACTCAAGAATTGCAGATTTGCTGGGGGACATTTCCAAGTTTCCCTTTAACGTCAACTGAATTTGGACCAGTGAGTGCTTTCTGTATGGCTGCCGTCCATTTGGTGGGCACAAAAATGTATGGTCAATATTGTTAGGTTTATGGGCTTGGGTTTTGGCTCGTTTTGTAGGCCCAACCCATTTGTATTAGGGTTAAGGGGTAATTTAGTCTTTGTTAACACTATATATTATCTCTTAAGTGTAACTCTAGTGGTGGGAGAAGAGTTGGAGAAGAAGGGTTTGAGTTTGTAACCCTTGATGAAAGAGATTTGTCCGTGGATGTAGGTGTGAAATCACCGAACCACGTAAATCGGTGTTCTCTCTGTGTGGCTTGTTTGATTGCTTGTTGATCGCACGCTTCCGCACACACGTCTGACCTGGCCCAGTCCGCGCAGGAGGAGCCCAGCAGCCAGAGGCTGACGTCAGTACGGTTAAGACAGATTTGACTAAATTGGACGGCTAGATTTGATTTGTGATTTCCGGAGGCATCCGGACTCAGAATTGAGCTCCGTTTTTTTTGTTGGATTCATATCGACTAGATCTACGATTTGAACGAAGTGGATTGTTAGTTTGATAGACAGAAACAAAATGGAAAGCTCATCGGCAAAGACCACCATCTCGAATGCAAAATTCGAAGTTGAGAAATTTGATGGTACCAATAACTTTGGTATGTGGCAATGTGAGGTTAGAGATGTTCTAAGCCAACAAGAGTTGGAAATTGCTCTAGAGGATAAACCCAAAGAGATGGAAGATAAGGAATGGCAGAAGATCAATCGTCAGGCATGTAGCACCATCAGATTATGTCTCGCGAAGGATCAGAAATACTCAGTGATGAGAGAAACTTCTGCAAAAGAGTTGTGGCAGAAATTGGAGGAAAAGTATATGACCAAGAGCTTGGAGAATCGGATCTATTTGAAGAAGAAACTTTTCTGCTTCGAGTATCGTCAAGGTATTTCTATGACTGAACATCTCGATGATTTTAATAATCTTATTGCTGATTTAATGAACATTGATGTGAAAGTTGATGATGAGGATAAGGCATTACTTCTTCTGAATTCGCTTCCCGATAGTTATGATCATTTTACTCACACTTTGATCAACGGGAAGACTGAGGTTAAATATGATGTTGTGTCTGCTGCTTTGATGAATAATGAATATCGGAAGAAGGACAAACAGGCCCACAGGGATTCATCATCTTATGCATTAACAATAAGAGGCAGATCAGATGTTAGGACATCTGGTAGTAAATCTCGTTCTAAATCGAGAGGAAAATCAAAACCACCTGCAAAAGATGAATGTGCTTTTTGTCGCAAAAGGGGGCATTGGAAGAAGGATTGTCCAAAGTTGAAAAACAAGGACAAAGATAAATCTGATGCAAACATTGGACATGATGGAGATGATGATTCTGAATTTAATTTGACTGTTTCTTCATTGGTATGCCATTCTGACGAATGGATTTTAGACTTGGGTTGTACCTATCATATGTGTCCCAACAGGGAATGGTTTTCCAGCTTTCAAGAGTTGGATGGTGGAATAGTTTTGATGGGCAATGATAGTGCTTGCAAAACAAAAGGGATAGGAAAAATTCGTTTGAAGATGTATGATGGAGCAGTTAGAGTTTTGACAGATGTTCGGTATGTACCGGATTTGAAGAAGAATCTTATCTCATTGGGTGCTTTAGACTCCAAAGACTTCAAGATAACCATGGAAGGTGGAGTTCTAAAAGTTGTTTATGGTGCACTTGTGTTGATGAAGGGTGTCCGAAGATGCAATCTGTATTTCTTGCAAGGGAGTACAGTTGTAGGTGGAGCAGCAACAGTATCTGATAGCTCAAATGTGACTGTTACAGACACTACCAGATTGTGGCACATGCGTCTAGGGCATGCTGGGGAGAGAGCATTGCATGGTTTGGTTAAGCAAGGCTTATTGCAAGGTGCAAAGACCCGCAAGTTGGGATTTTGTGAACATTGTATTTTTGGCAAGCAGACAAAAGTGAAGTTTGGCATCGCGATCCATCGCACTCAAGGCACACTTGACTATGTTCATTCGGATGTATGGGGTCCTACCAAAGTGGCATCTTTGGGAGGTATGCACTACTTTGTTACATTCGTTGATGACTTCTCCAGAAGAGTATGGGTGTATATCATGAAGCACAAGGATGAAGTTTTGAATGTGTTCTTGAAGTGGAAGAAAATGATTGAAACACAGACTGGCAGAAAGATCAAAAGGCTTAGGTCAGATAACGGTGGAGAGTACAAGTCTGATCCGTTCTTGAAAGTATGTCAGGATGAGGGGATCGTGAGGCATTTCACAGTTAGTGGGACTCCGCAACAGAATGGGAGTGGCAGAACGCATGAACCGCACTATATTGGAGAAAGTTCAGTGTATGTTGTCTAATTCTGGATTAGGCAAAGCTTTTTGGGGTGAGGCAGTTGCTTATGCTTGTCATCTCATCAATAGGTTGCCTTCTGCTGCGATCGAGGGTAAAACACCCATTGAGGTATGGTCTGGAAAACCCGCTACTGATTATGATAAATTGCATATATTTGGTTGTCCTGCTTATTACCATGTCACAGAGAGTAAGTTGGATCCAAGGGCTAAGAAAGCTATATTCTTGGGTTTCAGCAGTGGTGTGAAAGGATACCGGCTATGGTGTCCAAATTCAAAGAAACTTATTCTTAGCAGGGATGTGACTTTTGATGAAGCTGCTATGTATAAACAGAACAAGCAAAATGGCTCTCAGGAGGAGAGTAAGACCAATGGTACATCAGAGCAGGTGGAGTTTGATGTCGCCCCAGTTGATTTAGATGGTGATGATACATACGAGGAGGAGACTCCAGCTCAAGAGCCTCTACAAGAGCAAAAAGAAGAAGATTCTATTGCATCCAGTAGACCAAAAAGGAATATTCGAAAACCTCAAAGGTTCACTGACATGGTGGCATATGTACTTCCAATGGTTGAAGAATATGTTCCTACTACCTACAAAGAAGCAAAGAGGCATTCAGAAAGTGTAGAGTGGCAGAATGCAATGGATGAGGAAATGAAATCTCTTCATAAGAATGACACTTGGGAGCTGGTACAGTTACCTAAGGGGAAGAAAGCAATTGGGTGCAAATGGGTCTACACCATGAAGGAAGGATCTCCAGGAAAGGACAGTGTCAGGTACAAGGCTAGATTGGTGGCTAAAGGCTACGCACAGAAGGAAGGCATTGACTACAATGAGGTATTCTCTCCCGTTGTGAAGCATTCTTCGATTCGTATTTTGTTAGCCTTGGTGGCACAATTTGATCTTGAGTTAGTGCAACTCGATGTTAAAACTGCATTTTTGCATGGTGATTTGAATGAGGAGATCTACATGACCCAACCAAATGGGTATAAGGCTGCTGGTAAAGAACATTTGGCTTGTAAACTGAAAAAAATCATTGTATGGTTTGAAACAATCTCCGAGACAGTGGTACAAACGATTTGATAAGTTTATGATTGGACAGAAGTACACACAGAGTTCTTTTGATCATTGTGTCTACTATCGCAAACTACGAAATGGAACCTTCATTTATTTGCTCTTATATGTCGATGATATGCTTATAGCTTCTAAGAGCAAGGTGGAGATTGAAAAATTGAAGACTCAGATGAGTAATGAATTTGAAATGAAGGATTTGGGCGAAGCCAAGAAGATACTTGGTATGGAAATTCAGAGAGACAGGGTGCAAGGCAAGGTTTGTCTATCACAGAAACAGTATTTGAAGAAGATACTACAGCGTTTTGGTATGGATGCAAAAACAAAACCTGTGAGTACACCACTTGCCTCTCACTTCATGCTTAGCGCTGCTATGTCTCCTAGCACAGATGATGAGCGTCAGTACATGGCTCAGGTTCCTTCTCAGAGTGCTGTTGGTAGTTTGATGTATGCAATGGTGTGTACTAGGCCCGACATTTCACAAGCTGTCAGTATAGTAAGCAGATATATGCATGATCCAGGAAAAGGGCATTGGCAAGCGGTGAAATGGATCCTACGGTATATTCTGGGTACCGTGGATGTTGGTTTGTTGTTTCAGCGGGATGATAGTATTGGTCAGCATGTGGTTGGATATGTGGATTCCGATTACGCTGGTGATCTGGATAAGCGTCGGTCTACTACAGGTTATGTATTCACTCTTGCAAGGGGACCGGTGAGTTGGAGGTCAACGTTACAGTCTACAGTTGTTAGTTTTATGGACTCAATCCAGTAGATGATATAATAAATTGATTAATTTCTTTATTTATCAGTATATTCATGCTTTCCTTTCATGAGATGAATGGTGATTTATTATATACTTGCACATAACCAATACGAATGACATGATGGTTCATGAGATGAACCGGGGTCCACAAGTATATTAGATGTAATACATGTGTATGGATGAGATCCACATACGGGAGACATGTATGACAAATCTTATACTTAAAATATATTCACAACCAGTGATGAGACTGGACATCTCATACTGATAAGGTTGCAGTACTTTGATCACTATGAGATAGTGTGATTTGTCTCGATCATCAGAATGGAAGATTCTGGATCATAGTGCTGGTACATTGGATGTATTGAAGGACCATGAGACGCACCTTATAAACACTGTCTTTATTTTAAGGTCTGCTCTCATAATTCCCTAGCAATAGGCTCTCAATCCTGAGACATTAATGAACTCAAGTTTCTATCTATTCATTTGCTTTGAGTCACCAATGAGTGAGGCCAACTGTAGGTCAACACCTCGGTGATTTGGGTACGTGGTAGTAGAGCTGTGGGAACATTCAATGGTCAAGATGGAATCTATCTCTAATATCCCCTTGTGCCAATTAATGGATTTATCATTGGTAAGTGCGCACCCATTCCGATTAAGAGTTAATTGGAAAGGTACCTATTGATCATTATTATTAATTGGGGCTCAAGGATAATAAGATATGGATCTAGTTTGGAAGACAGGTCCAATTGATCCATGGATATTGATAGAGGGGTCTACTTGTGGTAATGTGGAAGTTTAGGGTCTTCTATGTAATATTCCTAAGACTGGAGTTCAATTGCATTTATATAGTGGAGTTATTTGCAATTAACTGTGGGCCCGGATTACACATGAGATGTGGGGTCGCGAGTCCCAGTTGGAGCCAGCTTTCTAAGGAATCCCTAGTGGTCCCCACGCTAGCCCAATTATTAGAAAGTATCTAATTCTAGTTGAACTCTAAAAGGAAAGTTACTATTTCTATTTGAAGTGAGACTTCTAATAGTGGTAATAGTAGACTTACTAATTTTAGTAGAAGTGAGACTTCTATTTTAATTAGAAAGGAATTGGAAAGTTACTAATCATATTTGAAGTGAGACTTCTAATTATGATATGGTAAGTTACTAATTAATTAATGGAAGTAAGACTTCTATTTTAATTAAGAAGAGATAGTTACTAATTTTTGGAAGTAAGACTTCTAATGGAAATTAGTAAGTTGGGCTTGCAAAAGCTATAAATAAGAGGAGAAGAGGGCCTTGGACGTCCCATGCATACAACCACCTAGGGATTCACGCCCAAGCCCACCTAGTGCAAGTGTTGCACGAGCTCTTCTCCTCTTCCCTCTTCTAGTTTTCCTTCTAGTTCCTCCCTAGAGTTCCTAGTAGTTTTCTCTTGGAGATCCCACCATCTTCTTGAGAAAAAGAAGAATCTGATACGGGTCATAGCGTGGAAGATCAAGAGGTCTTGGAGATCCCTATTTGATTAGTGAAAGCGTTTCATCATCAAAGAAAGACGCAACTTCTCCATTAGAGCACAACCGAGCTCCAAAAGTATAATCTACTTCCTTGCATGTTGTAGATTTATTAGTTGCTGGTTCTATCTTGTAAATAGATTGAATTTACTGATCATGATGGCTGAGATTGAGGACATAGATCTTGGATTGGGTTTTATAGCCTTATGGATAGTTGATCCCTGCGTCAAGTGGATCAAAAGTTTTTGAAACCTATCCTAGAGGCCCACCCTATTTCCAACAACAGTTGCTTTGTCGACTACTGAGGCAGAATACATGGCGGTGACAGAGGCCATTAAGGAGGCTATTTGGTTTTAAGGTTTGCTTGATGACATGGGGATCTTTCAGGAGCACATTGATGTCCATTGTGATAGTCAGAGTGCAATTTGTTTGGCAAAGGATCAGGTTCATCATTCACGTACGAAACACATCGACGTACGGTATCATTTTGTGCGGGAGATTGTTGATGAGGGAGATATACTCCTTAAGAAAATTGCGACTGCTGATAACCCCGCAAATATGCTGACTAAGGTTGTGACTGGGGTCAAGTTTAAGCATTGCTTAGACTTGATCAACATCCTGCGAGTTTGAGCACCTTCGGGTGTATGGCGCCTACGAGCGCATTTGGAGGCGTGTGATTGCATGCCAAGGTGGAAAATATTGTGGCCTGCAAATCTCGCCAAGGTGGAGATTTGTTAGGTTTATGGGCTTGGGTTTTGGCTCGTTTTGTAGGCCCAACCCATTTGTATTAGGGTTAAGGGGTAATTTAGTCTTTGTTAACACTATATATTATCTCTTAAGTGTAACTCTAGTGGTGGGAGAAGAGTTGGAGAAGAAGGGTTTGAGTTTGTAACCCTTGATGAAAGAGATTTGTCCGTGGATGTAGGTGTGAAATCACCGAACCACGTAAATCGGTGTTCTCTCTGTGTGGCTTGTTTGATTGCTTGTTGATCGCACGCTTCCGCACACACGATCACAACAAATATCATCTTAATAGCTGGGCCCATGATCCGGATGGCTGTTAGTATGTGATATTGCCTGTTCACCTACTATGGATGGATTGGAGATTAGAGAATAAGAAACAATTTGTGAGGATGTTTAGATGTAAAAATTCAACAGATGCATATTTCTCAAATTCATTAAGGTGGAATAGGCCAAAAAGTTGACTACTGGCAAGTTGGGAACTACTGATATGATTAATAAAAGTACAGAATCCAGAAGAGTATCTACGTGATCCGTTATCCCATCCATGTGCCAACATGGGAAGGGTTCAAAGATGAGGTGTGGACTTGGGATGCAACTGGGTCTGGTATGTTGTATTTGGTCAGACCAGGCATGTTTTTTTATTGGAACAAAATTAGCATGTGTCTGACCCGAAACTAACACGAATTGTAAATTCCCAGCTTGAGTGCAATTCAACTCTATTGAGTTATTTACCAAGAAAAAAGAAGGAAAAAAAATAAAAAACTTTATTGAGTTGAGCTTGGGTTGGGTTGGGGGTTTGATTTTATTTTCAAAGGGTATAAAATATAGGGTCTGTTTGTTTACAAGGAACAAACTTCCTAGGTATTCATGGTAAAATGGGTTTTGACAAAGGATTATAAAAAGAGCAATGGGTGAAGGATTTAAGGTGGAGATGTAGATGAACCCGGATTGGATTCAATAGTTTGTTTGTTTGAATAGGATAGATAAGAATTCGGTCAAATGAACTCCATCCAAGGAGTTTTAAAGAGGTGAGAGGTCAAGGATATAAGATAGAGATGTAGATGAGACATCGCTTGAGATTTAAATTATTAGGGTGATGGCAGGGTATTCATTTCCCATATATCTTCCCTTGATTCCATTTCAGTTAGGGGTCATTTGCCTGCGAACATTTACATATGTAAGTGATTTGCATGCGAAACGATAGGGCGTCATCATGTTTGTTTGCGTATAAACAAGGTGTATAAATGGTGTGTAAATTAAATAAAGCCATTTACACACCAAAATAGGTGTGAAAATCACTTTCACACATCTTGCAAAAGGCGTTAAAACAATCTCTTACAAGGTATTGCATTCTTGTGGGCCCCATAAATCAGTTTTAATTTTAATTTTCATTTCCGTGGGTCCCATATTTGTAATCCTAACCATTCAATCTGTTTATTGAACTATTTAACCCCAAGACGGTGAAGCTCATTATCTTAATTCTTTATAGATTGACTAATTTGTGAGAGAGTTCCTAACTACAAATCTAATTTTTTGCACTTCTATGGGCCCTCTCAATCTATGATACAAATCCTTCAATATTGTTGTATCAATGGCAGCCATTTAGTTTTAAATGGAGCTTGAGAAATTTATGAAAATTTTATGAAAATTTTAAATACATCTAAAACTGTTGGATGTACTTATTTACTCATGTGAAAATGGTAATTTTGACAAACATGGTTATGTGTTTCACATGTGTAATATTTGTATATAACATTTATATATATAAGGGAAATATTCAAGTGCATCTATCCCTCACCATAGGGTGAGGGACACTCCCCTTTTTGGAAGTTTTAAGTACAAAAGTGACTTTTCAAGTACATAGGAATACTCTCTATATACTTGAAACTTTCCAAAAAGGGGAGTGTCCCTC
The DNA here is from genome assembly GCA_012931725.1 of Litsea cubeba. Taxonomy (NCBI): domain Eukaryota; kingdom Viridiplantae; phylum Streptophyta; class Magnoliopsida; order Laurales; family Lauraceae; genus Litsea; species Litsea cubeba. The sequence continues at coordinate 76,487,128 of CM022952.1, read as the reverse complement.
ACCCTATGGTGAGGTATAGATGCATAAGAATACTCCCCTGTATGTAAAACCATTTTCCTATCATGTGTAAAAGGAAAATGACCCTTAGGGAAGGTTATTTGATGGTCATTTTTTAATATTCAACTTTGATTCTTTATTGAGAAACTTGAGGTTGCTCATTTGGTTGGCAACCTGGTATTTCATCCAGTTGCTTAGGGTTCGATTTCTGGGCATATTGCTCTCTTTCTATGTGTGTGGTCTCTCTCATGGGTCCCAACCCCCTTGGCTGGGCACAAAATTTTTTTTTGATTCTTTAATTTTAGTCACTTGTTATAGAAATACAAAAGGTCTTTAGAATTCCTAGAAATTTAATTACACGAAACAAACAGGCCATAGGTGATGTTTGGATATTCATCCTCCGTCTCCCCTTTAGTCATTATCCATTGAAGCATGGACTGACCATGAATTGATTTTTGTATTGATTTTTGTCTCTTCTCTGCATATCTAGACACTTTCGAGACATTTATGTGAATTCCCTTTTTTTTTTCATTCTTTTTGCTAAGAAAAGGATTTCATTAACCAGAAATAGAAAGAAAACAAAGATGACAATAGAAGAAAACAGAAAGCAACAGAACTAGCCTAACACAGATGAAACAAAAGAATTCTTCTTTGCAAATGAAAGGTCCCTTGGAAAATGTGAACCTTAGTGTACTGTATAGTATAATGTGCATACAAATATGTTTAGAGGTGCTTTGTGTTTTATGCCTGGAATATGAAAATAGGATTTACATATGTTAAATTTGCATATATGAGTTTTGCATATATAAAATTACATAGGTGAAATACGTTGTTTGGAAGCACCTCTTCACGGGCAAACGCTGTTAAAACTTGATTTTTTTTTTTTTTTTTTTTTTGTGTGGGGGGGGGGGGGGGGGTTTGTTGAGTTTTGTTTGCAACTTATAAATCGGAGCAACGATCATTAGTACCCCTCTCATGGTCTGAAGTTAACCAGTGGGTCACATTTACCGAACTTCTCATTCATTGGAGAGGGTTTGGAATCAGCCCCATATGCTGTCATACATATTTTCTATCCCTAGATCAATGAAACCATTGGCCCACTTCACGGGTAGAACCCAGCTCAAATATATTAAACTTAGACGGTCATGTTTTGTGCTTCATTTTGACTTCCACTTCCATCTTATATTTCTGTTTTTAGTTAACCAAATGGATTTCAGTCTCAGTCCTTGCTGCATGATAAAATAATGGAATGGATTCCACCAGAAATTCCCAACCTAACTTATCAAAGCAACTCAATTTTGGGCTCACTTGGATCCATGACAATCATGGGGTGAAGGGAAGAAAAATCTGGTTGCCCCCAAGGCTGTCCAGAATCAATCCCATAAGACTTTGCCCACCTTTAAATTGGGGCGAAGATTAAGGGTTACTATGATATTATGAGGCTTTTCTTTTTTTTTTTTTAGCAAAAGCCTAAGTTGCAACTAGATCTTTCCATCCCTGCAAACTATGAAATGAAAAGATGTGAGCCCCAAATCAAGATGCTTTCTTAAGTTATTCCACACAAGGGTATTAACTTGATCATTGCCCCATAAACCAAAGGCCTGATCACTCGCGCGGGTTACAATATTCGAATGAGTAGATGGACACCAACTCATAATCAATACACACATGCCTTACAATCAATGTGTAGACCGCGATAGGTCCCACCTGATAAATGATTACTCTATTCTCATATTTTTAATTCGTACTTTTTTTTTTTTTGGTAAACATCTTTAATTCTTGCTTGATACAAGACTCTAGAGCATGCCATTAATCACTAAATTACAATCCAAACAAGAACCAAGTAAATTATAATACACAAGAGGTTAAATTTGTTTAGACTAGTATTCATACAGGATTTATGAGTCCTCCCAATTGATAAACTTCAATTATAAAAACAAAAACAAAGTAAAGCGCCATATGAACATTACTTCTTCTTCTTATTATTATTAGTATTATTGTTTTGAACAGATGAACATCACTATATTAGGAGCCCCAGATGCATTTCCATGCTTTAGGGTGAATAATCAAATGAGATAGGAGGAGGAGTTGGTATCTCTACATTACCTTCCAACATCAACACCACCTTCTTCATTGAAGGCCGAATTGATGGCTTTTCTTGGATGCACCAAAGTCCGACCTTCACCATTTCTTCCAGCCCTCTTTTATCAACCTCTTCATGATTCTTCACCAGCTTACCCAACTCACTGTCCTCAAAGCAGTCATAAGCCCATTGAGACAAGATCTTCTCATCTTCTCCTGCCCTCATCTCGACGTTCCTCCTACAACATACAATCTCCAACAATAAGATCCCATAGCTGTAAACATCTGCCTTAACTGTAATGGGCATGTTCTTGTGCCATTCGGGTGCAACATACCCCCTCGTCCCCCTAATTTCCGTATAGGTTCTTGTTTGATCCGGCCTCATCAACTTGGCCAATCCAAAATCAGATATCTTCGCACAGTAAAACTCGTCCATGAGTATGTTTTGAGGCTTAATGTCGCAATGGATGATTTGGGTCTCGCATTCCTCGTGTAGATAGAGAATCCCTCTTGCTACATCCCTTGCAATTCTCACTCTTTCATTCCAACTGGGGTGCTTTTCTGGACTAAAGAGGAGATCCGCAAGCGATCCATTGTGCATATACTCATACACCAAAAGCCTACCCGGGCCAGCTGAACTAAAGCCAAGCAATCGGACTAAGTTGCGGTGATGTGTTCTCCCTATCGCCTGCATCTCCCTCTGGAAATCTCTTTCACCTTCTTCCACCACACCATCCAATCTTTTTACTGCGATAATTCGCTTGCCATTCAACAGAGTTCCTCTGTAGACAGTCCCATATGCCCCTTTACCCAATTCTTCCTTGAATCCATCAGTTGCTTTCTCGAGCTCGTCATAAGTGAATGGCCTTGGAGCGAACTCCTCCCCGGTGAAGTCCATGTTCTGCGTTTCTAAGATGCGGCTATACCTCCTCCATATCCAGTGTCTGTGAATTAGGAAACCCAAAATGGCTAAGACAACAAGGGAGCATGCCATGAGACCTATACCTACGATCAAGATCACTTGTGCTCCTTTTAGCTTTGGAGCCATTGAGGACAGTCGAACTTCCAATCCCAACTTGATCAAGGATGTTGTGGTGTTATCTAAATTTCTTCTCCCGTATCTCAATGGGAGCTTCTGTTTACTACATACTCTGTCTTGGAACAATGCCGCCTCACAATTGCAGTCTCTTAAACAGGCCTCTCTGCACTCTTCCTCACTCATCATAAATAGAACGGAGTATGGATTGTCTTCCCACAGTGTATTCTTGATAGAATCTATGTTGTATTTCATGCTCTCTCTGTTCGCCCCACATCCCTCTTCCATGAAACTCCTCATACAACCCTGAAACCTCTGAGTAGGATTGATGAAATCAAAACCACTTGGGCAACTGCAATCAGCTTCAGTATCATTTTGAGTGCAATAGCTGTTGAGCCCACAAAAGCCTTTGATTTCGCACTTCCTTGATGTCTTGGGCCATTCCTCCAACATTGTCGAGCTACCATTCCTCTCGAAGCGGTGCGAATACAATCGAAAAATCCCATCGAAGTCAAAAGTCATGCGGTAGATGATTGTTGTTGTCGTTCTATCATTGGGAGGATTCAAACTCCCAGTTAGATTTTGTATATAGGAACCAGTGCTATTGGCCATGAATATTACTCCATTCCTGTCAAGAGACAATGTAATGTTGCTTCCTTGATTTGGGGAGCCCCGTGACCAATACATATTTTCTGCAGTATCTGTAGTTTCAACAGGGTAGAGCACAAGCCTCCCATCAGTCTGCATTTTGAGCCGAAACCGTCCGGTGGAGTGGTTAGTTTCAGACACACTCGAATAGAGCTCTCTCCCAGGCAACACAGCTTGGCCAGGCAAAAGGGTGTCCGTTGGAGAACTAAAGGTTTGCCAAATGATCTCATAATCTGAATTGTAGAGCGCGAAGTTGCCAGAATCAAGCATGGAAGCATATGAAGCAGCTTTCCCTGTGTTTGATATGGATGTGTCTTGGCCTCCGCTTCGCAAAACAAGTCCTCCATTCGGAGTTAGTAGTAATACCGCATCGCTTGAAACAGGTGGGCTGCCTCGGTTAGCTGTCCAAACTACAACCTTGTTGCTGGAAGTTCCAGCCAACCAGACGCCGATGGCGAAACCGTTGCCTTGTGGGTAGAAGCCGAAAGAGAAGAGGGTGGAAGGCGAGAGCCATGGTGTGTTGGATGTGGGGGTGAGAGAAGAGTTCAAGATGATGTTGGATTGCTGTAGTTGAGCAGTTACTGGGGAAAATACTGAGAAGAAGAGTAGAAGTTGGAAGATGGTAGCCATTGTTAAGGGCCTTGTGTTTAAGAGAAAGATGTCCAAGTTGTTAAACTCAATGCAGAGCACAATATTTTTACTGGATGGCTATGATTCACAAACAACCAATTTTGATTATAGGAAGTGGGCCACACAGACAGACATGCTACACATCATGTTTGAAAATGGCGATGCTAATGCTATCTGTCCACTTTTGCCAGCGCCGGGCAAAGCCCTCCAGCTCCAGAATATGTTTGCTTGGAAGAGGAGTTGAGACGCCTCCCAATTCTACCTTGACCGTTGACAAAACGAAGATAACCAAGTGGTGCTGAATTTCAAAGCTGGGGATGTGGTTGTGGGGCCCACTTCAGTCGGATTAGATGGAGTGCAATCAGTGGGGCTGGCTGCTGCTGAAAAAAAAAAAGAAAAAAGAAAAGAAAAACCTAACGACTGAAAGTATGATTTCTCTTGGCCTAGTCATATTTCACTTTGATAGGTAAAATAAAACAACTGAGTTTTTAAATCATATATTGTTGTTTTATATGTTAGTGATTTGATGGTAGGCCCAACTCCATTGGATGTGAATTTTTGTGATGACATTTGTAGTAAAGGGTTTTTATTTTGAGTGACGTAGATTTTTCATAAGTGACGACACCACTAATGAGCTATATGAATCAATAAGGATATAAATGGGTCATCGATTCTTTGATTATCCGGTGATTCTGATTTGTTAGTAACTGGGTTTTAGTCCTTATTTAGGTCATGATAAGTAAATGGGTATGGGTTTGGGTCCTCTTTTTGTACCCGTAACCTAAATGGGTCCGAGTCCGATTTTGGTTCCGACATTTGGACCCGAGACCCGATGTATTATTTTAATTTTTGAGATTTCTTCCTAAAAATTAGTTTTTTTTTTTTCTAAATCATTCTCTACCTGGACTGGACCGGAAATTATGGGGATGAGAATATGAACTAGAATTTATAAAAATATCATTTTAATCACACAATCTTCATCGTTGATTTTAACCTCAAAATCTAACAACTCTTTATAATTTTTTTATTATGATTTAATATGTTTTCCCGTGTACCAATCAAGTGGCTGGAGTGGACCCTTCCAAAGAGCACATAGAGACAGGGAGTGAATGCCAGCACACACACACAAGGGAGAGGACGGCTTGTACAAAAAGAGAAAAGACCCAGCAACAATCAAATTCCAGGAATTGGGTGAGAATTGGACTCCCAACCAGTGGGGTATCCCTTTTTTCCAACACCAGCTAACAAACAGTTCTTTCGTCTTCAAATTAGAACGACTTCCCATTGATGAGTGCAGCCAGAAGTATCTCTCTCTCTCTCTCTCTCTCTCTCTCTCTCTCTCTCTCTCTCTCCCTCTAAGTCTTTCTTTCTTTCTTTTTTTTTGATAGGACCCTTTAACTCCCTTTTAGGGTTTGAAAAGAGTGATAACTAGTAATTTGAGCTAGAGAGGGGTTTTTAAAGGCATGCCCTAAAGCAAATCTTGCCCCTGAAACAAAATGTGCCCACAGGGACCTTCACAGGGTCACCGCAGGATCCGTGGTAACCCTTAAAATTGCAGGTTTACAACCGATACATATGGCGGTAATCCTGCACAATGCACTTCCTTCCTTAGTTTAGATTATAGCATAATCTGAATGTTGAAATGGCCCAACCTTAGATCCGGTAAAGTTAGTTCATATCTAGGCCCAAACCCGCTCTGCTTACAATTACATTGGGCCCATAGTTGCTCATCCTAATCCAGTTTTAAAACTCTGGTCTAAGCTCTCGGATGGACTTCAACCTGCTAGCATCCTGGCCTCATCTGCTGATGGACCCACTCTTTAGTTACTTAATTATCTTGTGTGTTACATTTGGGCCTATTATTTAGTACCATGATCTCGCCTGGAGATAGTTAACAACCTAATTATGATCGGTAGCCCACATCAAATTTAAGCAGTTTTTCTATTGTTACTTTCTCCACCAAAGTCAACGTTTGCTTATGTCCATTAGGAGTTGGACCTGGTCCTCAGGTTCTTAATGAGCCAGACTTTAAATTTCAAACTTCACTGACAAAGTTGGCCTTATCATGTTGGCCTAAGACCAGTCATGGCCTATAAGGTTATTGCCATGCTTGTGAGGATCCCCCTATACATATTGCAAGGGCATGTTGAAAAAAATTGAATATCTGACTGACATTTGGCATAAGAGGCATGGCCACTGGTCCTACCATAAAATATAAAGTCGTTAGATTAGCTGTCTCCTACTTCTAACATGAAAATGCTAGCTATAGCGTTTTTCTATATCTCAGGGCCCCCTTCCATATTCTTTTTACCCAGTTCAAGAAGCTTTCTATTTTATAGTGAGACTTGGGGGTGTTTAGGGTGGAATTGAATTTTTATAATTTTTAAGTATTTTTAAAATTAATTAGAATTGGCGAACATCTATAAATGACTATCAAATAATCCTTATTTTAATGAAAAATCTAATTGAAGAGATATGGGAAATGAATACTTAGCCATCACCTTAGCAAATTCGTTTCTATTTAAAGAGAAATTATTTGATTGCTATTTGTAGAACGTCACTTTTGTTTCTATAATTTTAGCTAATCTTATATGAATACTTAATTAGAACTCATATAGGAATTCAATTCCTAGCCTTTGATTATATAGAGTATAATACAAGAGGTTATAGTTTTACATGCAGTTACAGGGTTGAACAAGGTGGCGGGGGGGGGGGGGGGGGGGGGGGGACAAGGAGGGGCAAGTAACTTTGGACAACCCCAAGAAGATTTTTGTTAAACCCCCATACGTTGTCAATGGGACTTTTATGATATTCTTAATATACGGGGCCCGCCGAGGAAAATTTTCTAGTTAGGCCTGCAAATACCAACCCATTAATTAAATCTCTACAGGATAAAATTAGACTTGGAGAAGTCCTCATCAATGACTCTCAAGTCCATTAATTAAATCTCTACAGGATAAAATTAGACTTGGAGAAGTCCTCATCAATGACTCTCAAGTCCATTAATTAAATCTCTACAGGATAAAATTAGACTTGGAGAAGTCCTCATCAATGACTCTCAAGTCCATTAATTAAATCTCTACAGGATAAAATTAGACTTGGAGAAGTCCTCATCAATGACTCTCAAGTCCATTAATTAAATCTCTACAGGATAGAATTAGACTTGGAGAAGTCCTCATCAATGACTCTCAAGTCTTGAGAAGGGTATTAACAAAACCAAACACACACACACACCCACCCCCCCCCCCCCCCCCCCCCCCCCCCCCCCCCCAAGAGAAGTCCTCATCAATGACTCTCAAGTCCATTAATTAAATCTCTACAGGATAGAATTAGACTTGGAGAGTCCTCATCAATGACTCTCAAGTCTTGAGAAGGGTATTAACAAACCCCAAAACCACCCCCCCCCCCCCCCCCCCCGACCCACAAACCAACAAAAAAAAAAAAAAAAAAAGGTTCTTGAGTTGGGATCTGTATTCATATCATCATATTGGAAATGATCAAGTCCATTCGGTTGGAGGGCAACAAGCAATCCATCCTACCCTGTGGGGCCCCTGCAGCCGCTAATGTGCAAGGCCGATTTCCGGGTATCAACAACACAATGTTTTTTTAATATTAGTAACAAAGAAATTTTATTATCGAGAGACAATTACAACACAGCTAACAACCGGAAGAAGAACAACTTTTAAAGTATTACTGATATAAGAGAAATGTACAGGCCACAAACCGCAAATTAGAATCAACAACATAATGTAGAATACATATGGCTGCGATTTCAGTTTGATTCAATGATCATAACCATTGTATCAAATGCATACAAAATGAACAATCAGTTGTAAATGTTCTAATCATTTATTCAGGATGACATGGTTGCAATCGTCAAATTAGTTAGGTTTTTCAGCCATTCAGTACATATACAAAGCACTACCCATCTAACCATGAAAATATTTAGGGGTTCCCAATTTCTAGATTGGTCTACTCAAATAATCAAACAAAAGTGTGCAAATAATTAAAACTATGCAGCGAAAATAAAACTCAAGCACACACCACAAGTACACCAAATTTTTAAGTGGAAAACCCTTACCGGGTAAAAAACCACCGATCCGAACTAGATCTAATCAAGCACTATGAATCTCGTAATTACAAGAAACTCAGATTTCCTCCCCAGATATCCCCTACCTAATGATTGAAGTTACCTTGTGTCACTTCACGCTTCAACGACTTCACACCGCTGATTGCAACAAACTCAATCCAGCACTTGACTCCTCGAATCTTCTATGTAAGAAGACAATCTTCTACAAAGGATGTAGAAGAAACTGGCTCTAGAGAACTTGGCAGTAAAACTTCTTAAAAAAATCCTCTAGAGAAGAATTCTCTCAAACAAATCTCTAACTCAGCACTTTGAGAGGTGAGGTGTGTCTTTGGTATAGCCTTTGACTCCTTTAAATAGCTCTTGGGACGTGCTTAAGTTTTCCTAATTTGATTAGGATTAAAATAAGCAGTTTGAGCACAAATATAAAAGTAATTTCCACTTTTTCCGGACTCTCTGCGCCTTGATCGCTCGAGCGAATTAAACGTGCGCTCGAGCGAGTGACTTACTGTCTTCATTCGCTCGAGCGACCAAACCATTGGTCGAGCGAATGCTATTCTGTGTTAGTCTTCTTTCAAGTCCGTCAGGCGGCTGTTGGTATTCTTTCTCTGTTTTGTTGGCTTTGCAAGAATACTCTAAGGCTCTAATATTCACTTTCCATATGATGTCATGCAGCACAAAAAGTCTTCAAGTAAGAATTCCTCATTTTGTTTACTATATTCTTGACTTTGAAATGTCACCATGAAAGAAGGTAAGATACACCACGTGTGATGGCATGAAAAGTCTATCATGTGATGTCATCATGATATGGTAGACCTCATGTGTTTGTAAAATGCAACTCCATGGCACAGTCTTCTTCCAGCCTTTTTCTTCTAATCCTTTCAAATATCTTCTTAGAGTCCTTCCCATCTTCTATCTTCAGAGTCCTTTTCTAAATTAAAAAATACAACTCAAAGACCCAGAGTTTTGTCCAACCCATGAATTAGCCAATAAACAAAAATCCTAACAATCTCCCCCTTTGGCAATTCATGGACAAAACTCCCTAAGACAATACAAAATGATCTACCAACAATAAACCCAAAATACATTGAATTTAAAAAATTTACAATCATCTCAAGTAGATCTTCAATGTCCTTCAATGTCTTTGACTCTTCTGAACTTCTTGTTCTACCCCTTAATCTGTCACCGTTTCTCCCCCTTTTTATCCATAACTGACAAAGCTAAAGATAAGTAAGCAGCTTTCTTGGCAATTAGGATCAATAGCTCCCCCTCAAGTTCAACTCCCCATGAAAGTATCTTCGTAGCAGCGCTAGGGGTGGGAGCTTGATTTCATTCATCAGGGCTTTTTACATGTAGCTACCCACACTTGTGTAGATTGAGCTTTCAGCATAGTGTGAGCAAACTCCTTAGGCAAATCAAATTTTCTAACCCAAATTGGAGTCGTCTTGGGTGGAGAAAAATTCTTCCGCCATTGCTTTGTCTTTGGTAGACTATTCAGCGTCTTGCAATGGGGACGGATGTATCCTTTTAATCCACAATGATGACAAGTGTAAGTGCGAGCAGCGCGTGACACATTCTTTTTCTTAAAACTACTCGACACATTGTATAAAAGTGCAGTATGTGGAGTATTATGTGCAACGCTTGAAACAAAAATTATTTTACGTTTAGCATTTGAAGTGGATGCACCATGATCATAACCGATACCGCTTCTGTCAAATTGAGACTCCTGACTGCACAAGATGTTTGTAAGAATCTTCGATCCAGTGTTCATCATGTGTAGAGAAGTTTTTGTTACTTCTAGCTCGGACAAAGTGATCTTCAGTCTTCCTTGCAAATCCTGATTTTCAGCTTTCACAATCACTATTTCTTTCTTCAGATTCACTATTTCTTGTTCAACCTTCTTAAATTTTTGACCCTCAGTAGTCAAAGTTTCAGCCAGACAAATCTTCTGACTTTCCAAGAGATGAACATTTTCAAGTGCATGCTCTAATTCAATTTTCAATGTAGAATTCTCATCTTGAATAACCTTGAACTTGATTGTGATCTTGTTAGCAAATTTAGTCATCTTGACGCAATCAGCATATATAGCATGGTACAATTCTTCAAAATCTTTCTCTTGATCTGACATCTCATCATCATTATCAGTGACATTGTCAGACACAGACGCAGCCAGGAACGCCATAAACTTGCCCTTCCCTTTATCTGAAGGATCGTTTTCAGAGTCTCTTTCTTCTTCCTTTTTCTTCTTCAGAAGATTCTTCATCCCAAATTGTGTTGAGAACCTTTTTGCTTTGTACCCTTTTCTTGTTAGTACATTCATTAGCATAATGACCATAGCCTTGGCACTCGAAACACTTTGTTCCTTTGGCAGTGTCTTTCTTCCAAGATTTTGGATTCTTCCAATTGGCTTGTTTTGACTTCATGTATTTTTTGAAGCATTTCATAAACTCAGCCATATTATCTTCAGCTTCAGATTCAAAATCAAATTCAATTTTGTTTACAGGCTTCTTTCTTGATTCTGAAATGACTTTCAAAGCAAGACCATTCTCTTTTGATTTTCCTTTATTCAACCGGGTTGCTTCAAATGTCTGAAGATTTCTAACCAGCTAGTTGACCTTGAGGGTATCAAGATTCTTATTTTCTTCAATAGCATCAACTTTAGAATCGAACCTCGAAGGTAGAGACCTCAGAATTTTCTTGACAACCTTGTTTTCTGGTATTTCTTCACCCAGAATGAAAACAGAATTGACAATTTCATTCAGCTTTGCATTAAATTGATCAAAGGTCTCATCTTCTTCCATCACGATGGTTTCAAATTCTTTAGTCAGCCGTTGCAATTTTGCTTGCTTCACCGTGTCTGTACCCTTATAAACTGTCTGTAAGACTTCCCATGCTTCTTTTGCAGTTTTGCAAGTGAAAATCCTACGGAACTCATCAGCAGACACTCCATTGTATATGCTATTCACAGCCTTATTATTACAAATGGAGATATGATTCTCATCCTTAGTCCATTGAGCTTTAGGTTTAGAAACAGTTTGCTCACTAACTACAATTGTTGGTATGGAGTAGCCCTCCTCAACAATATCCCACACATCATCATTAATGGACTTAAGGAATCCAATCATCATTTGCTTCCAATATGCATAATTAGAACCATCGAATAAAGGAGGCTTGGAAGTTGATGTCCATTTTCTATTGAATACTATTCTAGAAATCTTTTGTGATCAAACACAGCAAATTAATGTAACCCGCTTTCATTCCAATTGAAAATATTTAGAGGTTCCCGATTTCTAGATTGGTCTACTCAAATAATCAAACAAAAGTGTGCAAATAATAAAAACTATGCAGCGGAAATAAAACTCAAGCACACACCACAAGAACACCAAATTTTTAGGTGGAAAACCCTAACCGGGTAAAAAACCACCGACCCGAACTGGATCTAATCAAACACTATGAATATTGCAATTACAAGAAACTTAGATTTCCTCCCCAGATATCCCCTACCTAAGGACTGAAGTTACCTTCTGTCGCTTCACGCTTCAACCACTTCATACCGCTGATTGCAACAGACTCAATCCAGCACTTGGCTCCTCAAATCTTCTATGCAAGAAGACAATCTTCTACAAAAGGATGTGGAAGAAACTGGCTCTAGAGAACTTGGCAGCACAATTTCTTAAAAATAATCTCTAGAGAAGAATTTTCTCAAACAAATCTCTAACTCAGCACTTTGAGAGGTGAGGTGTATCTTTAGAATAGCCCTTGAGTCCTTTAAATAGTCCTTGGGATGTGCTTAAGTTTCTCTAATTTGATTAGGATTAAAACAAGCAGTTTGAGCACAAATATAAAAGTAATTTCCACTTTTTCCGGACTCTCTGCGCCTTGATCGCTCGAGCGAATTAAACGTGTGCTCGAGCGAATGACTTACTGTCTTCATTCGCTCGAGCGACCAAACCATTGGTCGAGCGAATGCTGTTCTGTGTCAGTCTTCTTTCAATTCTGTTGGTATTCTTTCTCTGTTTCGTTGGCTTTGCAAGAATACTCTAAGGCTCTAATATTTACTTTCCATATGATGTCATGCAGCACCAAAAGGCTTCAAGTAAGAATTCCTCATTTTGTTTACTATATTCTTGACTTTGAAATGTCACCATGAAAGAAGGTAAGATATACCATGTGTTATAGCATGAAAAGTCCATCATGTGATGTCATCATGATATGGTAGATCTCATGTGTTTGTAAAATGCAACTCCATGGCATAGTCTTCTTCCAGCATTTTTCTTCTAATCCTTTCAAATATTTTTTAGAGTCCTTCTCATCTTCTATCTTCAGAGTCATTTTCTAAATTAAAAAATACAACTCAAAGACCCAGAGTTTTGTCCAACCCATGAATTAGCCAATAAATAAAAATCCTAACAAACCATCAATCATGCACACACACATATATATAAAATTGTATTAATTGGACCCTATTGCAAAGGTCATTGCCGTCCATGTCAGGATCCTCAATGTATTGCAAAAGCTTGGATCACATTAAAATTCAAACCATTTTAGGACAGTAATGAAACAGAGACAGAAATCAATAGAAATATCCCATGAAAGAGTTTGACACTCCTAATACCAAACCACTCCTCAGTGAAATTGACACTCATTATAGAATAGACCCATTTCACACGCATCCAAACTATATCTACGGATTTTATAATGAACTCATAGAATAGACCCATTTCACAACAATTTGAAATGCAACCAACTTACTTTTGGTTTCACCCCATACTTACGCATAGACCTTTTTCCTCATCCTCAATGATGCTATGGTCACACAACCTTACTAAACGAGGTCATTGCTTTTATTTATAATCAACAGCTCTCTCCAGAGTCCAGCCCAATAAAGAAATAGTTTCTTACTTCTGCACCATCTCCAATGGCTACAATGTTTTGGTTTCTAGTCTTCTTCCTCTCATTATTTCTCATAGCAACAGCTCAACCACAACAATTCAGTATCTCCTTGAAGTCTTTTCTAACCCCCACCAGCAATCCCCCTTCATGGAGATCGCCATCCGGCCGCTACGCTTTCGGGTTCTACCCACAAGGCAGCGGTTTTGCAGTTGGAGTGTGGTTGGCCGGACCTTCTAATAAGACCTTCGTCGTTTGGACGGCTAACCGAGACGATCCACTGGTGCCCGCTGATGCTACATTGCTTTTATCCTCTAATGGAAGGCTACTCTTGCAAAGCAGAGGTGGAGATACACCCATATCAGATGTGGGGGTAGGCGCTTCGTCTGCTTCCATGCTCGACTCCGGCAACTTTGTTCTCTACAATGTCTTTTCTAAGATCATTTGGCAGACCTTTGCTTCACCAACAGACACCCATTTAGTTGGCCAAAGGTTATTGACAGGGGGAGAGCTCTTCTCAAGTGCATCTGAAACCAACCACTCAACTGGACGGTTTCGACTAAAAATGCAATCTGATGGTAATCTTGTGATCTATCCCATTGACACTTGGGATATGCCAGAACTCGCGATTTGGAATACAGCTACAAATACCTTGGGCAACGACATTCTATTGAATCTCACCAACGATGGACTGTCCTTGGTGAATAGCTTGGGTTCCTATGTGCACAATCTAACTGAGGGTTTGAATCCTCCCAATAAAACAACAGCAGTGATCATTTACCGTGCAGTGCTCGACTTTGGTGGGATCTTTCGGTTGTACTCACACCACTTTGAGACCAATGGTAGCTCGTCAATGACGGAGGAATGGCCCAAGACATTTGTACATTGTGAAGTCAAAGGCTTCTGCGGGCTCAATAGTTATTGTTTTCAAAATGATACAGGGGCTGACTGCAGATGTCCACGCGGCTTTGATTTTCTTGACCCAGTTCAAAAGTTTCAGGGCTGTATGAAGAAGTTCATCGAAGAAGGATGTGCAAGCAAGAGCGAGAACATGACATACCACATTGATTCAATGAAGAATACTGTGTGGGAAGATGATCCATATTCCATTTTATTTGGGACTAATGAACAAGAGTGCAGAGAGCCTTGCTTACAAGATTGCAATTGTGAGGCAGCTTCATTTAAAGACAGTGTCTGCCGGAAACAAAAGCTTCCATTGCGCTATTGGAGAAGTAGCTTAGATGGATCTGCAACCTCCTTGATCAAATTCGGCAATGGACCTTGGGCAAGCCCTGATGGGTTCTCCAAGACGAGTGAGAAAGGATTGAGCCCGAGGATCATGATCATAATTATAGCTCTTATGGGGTGCTCGTTTGTCGTCATTGTTGTCTCAGGGTTTCTCATTCACAGACACCGGATATGGAGGTATAGGCGCATCATTGAAACAACAGAGAAAGGGTTGACGTGTGAGGAGTTTACTCCTAAGCCCTTTACTTTCAGCGAGCTGGAGAAAGCAACAGATGGATTCAAGGAAGAGCTGGGAAAGGGAGCATTTGGGACCGTCTATAAAGGAGCCTTATTGGATGGCGTGCGAATGGTTGCTGTAAAAAGATTAGATGGTGTGAAGGAAGAAGGCGAAAAGGAGTTCCAGAGAGAGATAAGTGCAATAGGGAGAACCCATCATCGGAACCTAGTAAGATTGCTAGGCTTCTGCGCGGAGGGACCTCATAGGCTTTTGGTGTATGAATATATGAGCAACGGTTCGCTGGCAGACCGTCTGTTTAGACATGAAACACGCCCCGACTGGAAGAACAGAATGAGAATTGCAGTGGAAATAGCTAGAGGTATCCTCTATCTGCATGAGGACTGTGAGACCCCAATCATTCACTGTGATATAAAGCCTCAAAACATACTCATGGATGAGTTCCATCGTGCGAAGATATCAGATTTTGGATTGGCCAAATTGATGAAGCCAGATCAGACAAAAACTTTTACTGGGATCAGGGGGACAAGGGGGTATGTGGCGCCAGAATGGCATAAGAACATGCCGGTTACAGTTAAGGCAGATGTTTATAGTTTTGGTATCGTTTTGTTGGAGATCATATGCTGTAGGAGGAATGTCGAGATAGAGGCAGAAGAGGAAGAGAAGATTCTGTCTTATTGGGTTTATGACTGCTTTCAGGCCGGTGAACTGGAAAAGCTAGTGACTTTTGAGGATGTCGATAAGAAAAGCCTGGAGGAAATGGTGAAGGTGGGGCTTTGGTGCATCCAAGACAAGCCATCACTTCGACCTTCCATGAAGACTGTGATGATGATGTTTGAAGGCACTGCAAATATACCTACTCCTCCTCTTTCCTCATTTCTCAATTCACCCTAAAATCCTTTTGATGCTTCCTGAGATCCACTATATGGCCAATCTACCAATGATTTCTTGGTAAGGCATCTCATTTCCCATAAATGACTGGGGATCATCTCATACTGTTGTCATGTTGGTTAGGAACTTGTGTAATATATGTAAATCAGTGAAGGAAAACTTGTTTTGCATGCATTTTTGTGAGCAAGAAAATCTAGAGACATAGGGAGAGGAGGGGGATTTTATAAATGTGTAGGAATGGAGAGAAAATGCGTGCAAGTTTTTCTTCATTCATTCTCAAAATGATGCCGTCAAACCGGCTCTAGATGTGCTCTATGAGGGAGTCCAACGACCCAAAATAAACAATAGAGGTATTCGTCTTTAATCTTACTCCAAATTAATCCACTGAGAAAAGGGAAAGGATTGCTAGACCCTCTTGCATGCTGGATATCGAAACCTCATCAAATTAGGCTACAACTTGGATGGACTCATTTAAGTATTGAACCAGCCTAAGCTTTGGATATCCATATCCCTAATTGGGAATCTTGAATTTTTTTTATGCCTTTCCCTAACAGAAGGATCGGAATGTCTGGATGCTGGTGCAAAATCTTTTGCCCATTAGTAGAGCCTCAAATGTAATCACTGAAAATAAATGGGACAGTCCAGTGGTTCGGAGTGACCCTCGCCCAACTACCTGGTAGTTTTATCTAAAGAGATCGAGTCAATCAGCATTAGGGAATCTCCTTTTATTATTACATTTTGGGGACTTCCACCTCCTTTTAAAAGGTATTGGATTTCTGCATCAAGAGCACTCTCAGCACCCACTTACCCTGCATAAAACAACAATTGCAAGAGTTTTTGGTGGTTACAAAAAGTTAAAACACTAGTTATTACATTATACACTCAAAATGTAAAAAAAGATGAATTTAGATTGCTTTTTATATCCAATAATATTAAAAAAATGGATACAAAAGATTAGAGTAGAATTGTAAATTGTATATTTTTTAGATTTTTTTTTTTACTATTTTGGGAAACTTATCAATAATGATATTTTCAATGTAAAGACTCTCCCTGAGCATGTGTGTGAAACTAATACCAACACCACTCGGCCATGAGTGTATTGGCTATCATTTTAGTATTTTAACTCATACGTACATGATTATGATTAAAAAATCAAATTAAAAAACCTCTAGATCATAATATGGGGTTGACATTTCTAAAAAGTCTTGACTTTTGACCCATTGTTTAGAGCTCAAGCTCTTCTAAAATTTTAAAAAAACCACTAACTTTGATGAAACCTTTGTCATGTACTTAGTATAAAAATCTTTTAAGCACCTCTATCTATGGTAGGCCACATGAAAGTTCTTTCTTACGAATTTAATTAGATATAATTGAATCCGGATTTTGAATTGAATTTTATAAATTCTAATTCTAATAATAAATGAAATAAGCCGTGCTGATTATGAATTTCAAACTTTGAGAGGATTAGTATTCTATGCTCAATAATAGGCAAGAAAAAAAAAAGGAAAGAAAAACCACAGCATAATGGATATCTTATTGATGATTTGATGAGCTAGCTATCTTTTTTTATGAAAGTAAAAGACCCAAATCCCCTTATTTGTTTTAAGAGTCATATTCTTTAGTAAGAGAGAAAAAAAGATTATTGAGGGGCAAACAAGGGAAATTCTTTTTTGAGGAAGGGGCAAAATGATATGATCAAAAATCTGTTGGAGGATTTCTTTCTCCTATTTGATAGGGAAGGAAAAATTGAGAGGGGGCAATTGACCCCTCTCTACCCTATGTGGCTCTCTCCCCGTATAGAGCTGTATAATCTCTTATACCTGCATCATGTGTGAATGGATTGAAAGATCCATCTAAATTTAGCTTTGCAAAGTTACCTGGGGGTGGCAGCCACATGTCCAGGGCAATATTCACATACCTGACGAGTCAAAACACTAGTTAGTAATATTCGAGTTCCATTCAAATGTGGAGGCTATGACTTTGGATTTCACAGTTGAAGGGATTAATTGGGGCATGGTTAAAACAATTATCATTTCTCATTTCTTAGAATGAGATTATCGGAATATTTCAGGTATTCCCTTCTTTTGTGGGGCTAGGAAACTTCCTCCAAACCAAAATCGACTTTGGGCAAAGGCAGAAAGGAAAGATGGTCCTTTCACCTTGGTGGCTGGTATTAATAAGAAAAAGAAGAAATATCTGTCATCATTATTCAATGTATTTGTCTGTAATCTTACACCAAGTTGATCCACTGAGAAAAGGAAAGGATCCCTGGACCCTCTTGCATTGGATGTTCATAGTCGTGGAATCATCATCATCATCGCACTAGGCTACAACTCCAACTCGAGTCCATTGACTCTTGACTCTTAATCAGCCCTGTCCTTGGTGATCAATAGTCAACAGGAAATAGCAAAGAGATTCCCCCATCACTCGACTTGTTTGAGAGGGTCGCTTACGTTAGAAAAATCCAAGCCGTTCAAGACTCAAGAGCCGAGCCATTTAGAGATGTTAAAATTCAAGCCATTCATTACTGTTGTTTATTGAAAATAAAAGATATATTTTCAAAATAGAGGAAATTACCGAAAAATTCACGTAAGTTGTTCCGTGCACGAAAAAGGTTCCATAGTTTTTATGAAACAAAACTAACTAGGTTTGTCGGATAAGGACTTGGGCACCTTGAGCCTCGGGGTGCACGAGTACGTGCCAGAGAATATAATCCTTCCCACCAAAAAAGGGTTTGAATTATCCAAATAAACCATGTTTTCTCCTCAAAGTACAAAATCTCATCCCATTTTTTCTCCTCAAAGCACCCAATTTAATCTCCATTACAAATAAGGAACAATTGAATGACAGTTTTTTTTTTTTTTTTTCAAATGCCTAATTCCATCATGATGTTTCAATCCCTCCTGTTGTTGTCACACATACAAATGGGTCATATAAATTTTGCTAACGTACTACACTTCTCATTTAATATTTTCTCAGTATAAATTTATAGTAAAATGTACAAATACATCACATTTAACTAATTTGAGGTCTATAGCTAAACAAGCATATTTTTAATTGCATTTTCATGGACCAAGCAATATTATTGAGGTTTTTACTAAAAAAATCCCCTTAAATTCACTATAGACCAAAAATGACATAAAAGATATGAATCGACCATAGTAGTTATATAGGCCTTTTTTTGCTCATTTTCTTTGTAGTTTTGTCAAGCGGCGATATCCCTGCTCACCTACATGTACGAGTGGAGATATCTCCGCTCATTTTTCTTACTCTTTATATTTAACTGGTGATATCTAGGGTTGCAAATGAAACGGTTCTGAGTTGGAACCATATTAGACCCAGACCCGGACTCATTTCTAAATAACGGTTTCGGTTCTGGATCCGGTTTTGACTCGTAACTTGTTTTGTTAGTTCTAGATCCGATTCTGATAGAAAAACCCGGATTCGGTTCCGGAACCGAATCCACCTAGAGGAATGGATCTGGTTCTATAACTGGTTCTAACTTCTCTCCATTTGTTTTCATCTTTTTATAAAATAAGTATATAATTCAACTTATAGCAATACATTAAGTCTACTACTTTCAGGAATATACATAAAAATGTCTAAAAAAAGCTGATTTTTAGGTACAATTTGCAACATCGAAGATTCATATGCCGGGTCCCGGGTCAACGGGTTATAATTTATATGAACCCAGAACCGGGCCCATTTATCAATCGGAACCTAAATTGGCTTCCGGACCCGGATCCATTTATGAATCAGAACCTAAAATAGGTTCCATATCCATTTTTTTTGGACCGAAACTTTTGGGTAATCGGAGAATTGAATATCCTTCTACAACCATAGACTGATATTGCCGCCCAAGTTAGTTTTATTTTTTAATCAAACTTAGGTCCCGGCCCCGTGCCTGAATATACAAGGTTGGCGGACTTTTCGGTCCAAGTACCTGAGAGGTCAACCTGATATGTTAACAGATATGGTTTCAAGGGCCCATGTGAGCTCATCTCACTTAACCCACCAACACAAATCCATGCTTGGGTCAATTAGCAGGATAGGCCCAACCTGGATTTGTGAATGGCTTCAGAAATAACCAACGAGTCCTACTACATGGACTAGCTCATTGAGTTAGTCCATGGACTAACCCCATGGGGATATCTACGTCCCATATCCCCATGGAGTTAGTCCATGGACTAATGAGTTAGTCCATGTGGACTTTTTGATAACCAAAACCAGGAGCTACCAGGACAAATACGATTGGATTGTTATTTGTCGGTCATATCAGGAATTGCCACACTACCTACCGATAATCAATAGGGCCATTGCCATTGGTGTGGAAATTAATGTACTGAATTTTCAAAGCCAACTAAACATAAATGAATCCATTAAAAAAGATGAGCCACACAATGTTACTCTTGTCCTTAATTTATCTTTGAAAATATCTGAGATGAACTGATGATGCAAAATCTATGGCTTTAAACTGCAGTCAAATCTCACTGTAGGAGTTACATTGTCTTCAGCTACAGTTTTATGAGAAGTGCATCTCTGAAAATCCCCCATTTCATTTCTAATCCTCTTGAGTAATAGCCTGTGTGTTGATTGTGAGATTGAAAATCACATGATAATGATCTCTAGATCTTAACTACTTCAGAAGAATCCTAACCACAATTCCATGTCTTTGGTCTATCGATAGTTCCATACTAAATTCATTTGTGAGAAGAAAAAGAGGAAGAGAGAAAGGAATAGTATTTTTTTTTTCACACATGACTTCAATCAGAAACAAAAAAAAAAAAAAAATGAAAGTGGGCACAGAGAAAGAAACAACCAAACTCCCTGCTCCGTTTAATAAGGTTATTCGCCCATTTTTTCTACCTTCTGGCCCTCAAACAAAACCTCTACTTGCTTACATGACAGGGAAAAAACTATTTCTCAATCAAGTTTCTCTGCAAAGGCATGTGAGAACTCAACCTTGGGGCTGCTAGATGATCCCTCAAAATAGCCTCCTCGATGTTGATAGTCCGATTTCATAGTCATGGAAAGGAGAATGGTCTTCATAATTCAACCCAGACGAGAAGATCCCACCTCAAATGGGTGAGGGTTGGAGAGAAGACAGCCCAGAATCCTACCCAGACGAGAATATCCCCACTTCAAATGGGTGTATGTGGCTGTCTGACGTGGTCGGCCCCTTTTGGTTTCCAATGAATTTCAAACTTGCATAGGGCGGGCTCTCTAATTTTTTGCAGCAAAAGCAGTACGCCTAAATCAGGCCCCTACATGCCCAAGGGCCAACTACCACATGATTATCAGTACAGACATTATGCCATGCCCTGGAACTACTCACAGGTTTCGTTATAGCGAGACTGTATTCTCGCTATAGCGAGAATACGAGACTATTCTCTGTTTCTGTGCGCGCCATGTTCCCCACTTCAACCCACTTCAACCTTTCTCACTAACAACAATATCTTCCATGAAAAATGATAAAATAAGTAGACAACAACATCACCATTAAGTTTTTTGCAAGGGGTTTCTAATAATTAGAGAGAGTGAAAGACAAATAAGATTCGTAGAAAAAGATGTGAGATGGGTCGTGCTGTGATGGAATCGGCAGCTGCAATGGGGCTGGAGCTGGAGTTGAAGTTGAAACCATAGATCTTTTGAATCCATGGGGTTTGTGAGGTTTAGCACAAGATAAAACCAGGAGAAAAAGATGGTTGGGGAGACAAGAGAGTTTGAGAGAGATGAGACTTAATGAAAGTTACGGGGAAGAAAGACCGAAAGAGATAGGGATGAGCAGAGTTTTTTCATCGCTGGAAAAGTCGAGCGGGAAGATGAAAGCTTTGGGCGAGAGTATGAGAGTAGGTAACTGTGCGATATCCTACATGCTTAGAATATCGAACTGTGCGATATCCTAAGCGCTTGGGATATCGAATCCTTCGATATCCTACGGCCTTAGGATATCGCTGGAAAAAGGGTAAAATCATTCCATTTTGGCCGTCCGGTAAATAACATTCTTTCATCTTGTACTGGATAAATGTCCGATTTTAGGCCGTTCGTACGTTAATTGTCGCAAATTTTTTCTTCTTACTGAGAGTCTCGTCTGTGAATACTAGACTATTTACTGCATCGAAACCGTCTTGAGAACAAGTCTCTTGTACGCGGTTTCTAAATCTTCCACTAAATCTGTCAATGATAGATTAGTCATTGAAGAAAAGGAAAGGACTGCATGTTGGATGTTGATAGTCGTGGAATTATCTCCAACACGTTATGGTACCACTTGGGAGGACTCCACCCAAATATTGACCCACCCAAAATTTAAATCTGACCTGAAGCCCTGGTAATTATAACTATTTGAATATTCTTGAGACTTGGATCTAACAAAAATCAGGTATAAAACCTACTTTAATTAAATGGGTTATGAGAAAAAAATTTAGAATCCAAAATCATGCATAAAAGATATGGAAGTGAATTCGGATGCAAAACACCTGTGTCATAGGATCTGAATCCTAAAAACTAAAAACTGCCTCTAACTCTTGTGGTAAGAGTTGTGAGTTCTTATGTGCCTGTACTTTCTGGATTTAATTCTGGACAGGCACCTCTCTTTATCCAAAGGCCATGTGATTTCACCTGATGTCTTTTTCCCTCACCAGTGGGCTTCGCCCCAGCCCCTAACTTGTGTGCCAAAAAAAAAAAAAAAGAAAGTATGTTTGTTTAGTGTAATTGATATTATTAAGCGATTAAAAATAAAGAATCAAAGTCCAGTATTCGCCAAAACCCAAGTACTTGTGACCATATATTGCAGCGGAATTCGTGAGCATTGATTATTGACTCTTGGGTCATTCTCATTACAGGTCAACAGTCAACATAAAATAGCAAAAAATCTTCTTCCCTCGGTTGGCATTGTACAGTCAACATATAATGTCTCTGGCTTTTAGGATCTGAGTCCTAAATTAGATTGTACAGCCACAGATTGAAAAAGATATATTTTAAGGGTATATTTATTTCATGTAATTGAGTGTTAGGACAGTGGACCACTACAAACTTCATATTGATATGATATTGTCCATTTTGGGACTAAGCCCTCATGGATTTGTTCCTGGGTTCTACCCAAAAAAACCTCATACTAATGGAGTACTTAGTCCAACTTATATGCCCATGATCTTTCCCAGTTCTAGCCGATGTGGGACTTTGGTTGCACATCTCCAACAATCCTCCCCTCAAACAAAGGACCATATTTCTTTGGATATTTTTACCGGGCCTCCCCTCAAACGATTATCCATCCGTCCGCTCCATCGAGAAGAGCCAACTCGAGAGCTTCACCACGGATCCTCAAACGATCATCCATCTGTCCTCTCCATCGAGAAGAGCCAACTCGAGAGCTTCACCACGGATCCACTAATCGTGGGTACTGCGCTTTTCCTGCGCATCACTGGGCCCACCACCTTTTGTTTGGCAATATGAGAATTCCCCGGTCTAAGTCTGAGCCTGGGCTCTGATACCACTTGTTGGGATAATGGACCACCACAAACTCCACATTGATATGATATTGTCCACTTTGGGCCTAAGCCCTTATGGATTTGTTCTTGGGTTCTACCCAAAAGGCCTCATATCAATGGAGTACTTAGTCCAACTTATATGCCCATGATCTTTCCCAATTCTAGTCGATGTGGAACTTTGGTTGCACATCCCCAACAATCCTCCCCTCAAACAAAGGACCATATCTCTTTGGATATTTTTACCGGGCCTCACCTCAAACGATCATCCATCCGTCCGCTCCATCGAGAAGAGCCAACTCGAGAGCTTCAACACGGATCCACCAATCGTGAGTACTGCGCTTTTCCTGCGCATCACTGGGCCCACTACCATTTGTTTGGCAATCTGGGGATTCTCCGGACTAAGTATGGGCCTGGGCTCTGATACCACTTGTTAGTACAATGGACCACCACAAACTCCACATTGATATGATATTGTCCACTTTGGGACTAAGCCCTCATGGATTTGTTCTTGGGTTCTACCCAAAAGGCTCATAGCACCCATCCAACCCTCCCTATCACTGCTGTTCATAGCTTCTTGGAGTGTGGTTAGATCACCACTACTGATGATAAGAGCAAAATGGACTTCATCCTCATCCCATCCAAAACTTTGAGGTGGTTTGATGCTTCTCTTTGCTTTTCCCTGTGCTAGACTTGTGGGTTCCTACTGAACCTCTACTTCTTCCTCTCCACCAGATGTACTGGCCTCTGTTTGACTTTACACTGATTTCTTGCCTTTATTATCTGTAAGAGGAATTATTTCAACAACTACCTTCTCAGCACTGTGCCGTTTGACTTCACCATCTTGTTCACTGTGTAGCATAGACTTTTCATCAAACACTACATCTCTGCTGATGACCTTTTTCATGTTTACTGGATCCCATAGCTTGTACCCTTTCACTCCCTTCTCGAATCCGAGGAATATGCATTTGAGTGACTTGGAATCTAGTTTGGATCTCTCATCACTGGGAATGTGTGCGTATGCTGGACATCCGAATAACTTGAGTGTGGAAGAATCAACTTCTTTACCTGTCCAGACTTCTTCTGCAACTTTGCAATCCAAAGCTGCTGATGGTGACCGATTAACCACATAGCACGCGTGATTAACTGCTTCTGCCCAAAAGCTTTTAGTCAACCCTGCATGTAGTATCATGCTCCTTGCTCTTTCCAAAAGAGTCATGTTCATTCTTTCCGAAACTCCATTTTGCTGAGGAGTCTTTGGAACTGTAAAGTGTCTTGTGATGCCTTCATCATTGCAGAATTGTAGAAACATTTGACTTTTGTATTCACCCCCATTATCTGATCTCAGATACTTGAATGAATCAATTGTGACTTATTGCTTCTTGAAATTTATGTCACCTTGAATCTCATCTCGAATTTTTCTTAACATGGTAAGAATTTCTGGTGTTGTCTTCTCATGGTGCAACAAAAAATTATTCAATGTCTTCGCTGCTTTGAGAGCTTCCTTTTGTGAAGGCGGCTCCATAGCATCACTTTCATCTTCAACTTCATCACTTTGCTCATTTCCCATGATGTTTTCAATCATCTCCTCATCGGTCAACATCTCTAAAGTTGTGTTATTCTTTTCAAGGTAGTTCAAGAGGTATTCGGCATCCATTCTATTACGATAATTCAACCATTTGAATAAGATATAACAATAATATTTTGTTGAATTTTTTTAAAAAATAAATAATAATTTGATAAATTAATAAGTTATTAATTAATAAATAAATTAATAATTTATTAATTTATCGATTATTTAATATCTCGTTAAATTAATAGATTTTGCCACCCCCCCGATCCTTTTAGAGATGTTTAACTGTACTTGCATTAGAAATTTCCAAGGTACGAAAGACGAGTCCAGTCACCTCAAACACCAGTCACCACTTGTTAGAAAACAAGATCTAGATCTATGATCCAGAAAAACTTAAACAACCAAGATCCTCCATGTCAAATCATCGAGAGATGTAAAGCGGAAAACGTACCTTGATCCATTGTGGAAGTTACTCGCAGGTTGTTGATCTTCCAATCCAATATGGCTGCCCAGAGAAACCCTCTTGATTCTTTCTGATGATGGGATGTCAGAGAGAATAGGAACTTACCATATGAATTGGGGACCATAACCCTAATATATATAATAATGAGATTTGCTAATTCTAATTTGTCCCCTCATCAAATTAGAATTAGTATTCTGGTATCTACACATTAATCCCATGACAATTATACCCTTAAGCCTTAAATCTTTAAGTCTTAATTAGATCACTTCAATTAGGCTTAACCAAACATAGCATAACACATTTAATGGTTACATGTGTGGCCCCACATGATGGAATTTTCCAACAATCTCCCACTGGGCCATATATGTAACTTAACAAATGTGTATGACTGTATGAGCTCTAAAATTATGCTATCATAATCTGAGGGTATATCCAAACAATCCCGTCCATTTATTATGCCGGTATAGGATCAAAGCGGTTTTCGTCATATTTAACATGACTAAACCCATCAATGGTCACGTACACCAACATAACCAAATGACATAGATCAATCATGGATGCGTAGCATGGAAAATACACGCAATGTGATCTATACATGTCTATTTCCAACTGGTCCTACTTGAGTCCTTAGTGAGATCAATATTGAATACAATGTAACAAAATGAAATGAACTGAATACTTTATTTCTGATCAGAAAAATATCCAAATACATAAATGCATAAGTATGTCCAAAATTAAACATAAAGCAATAGAATATAAACTGATACACTCCCACTATAGTCTGATATCCTCACACAAAATAACACCCATATGAGCAGTGTGCTCATGAAAGACCTTGGGTGGTAATCCTTTTGTAAGCGGATCCGCTATCATGGAGTTTGTCCCAATGTGCTTTATGGATATCTGTCCATCCTGTATTCTCTCCTTCACAACTAGGAACTTAATTGCAATATGTTTTGACTTAAATGAGCTCCTGTTACTTAAATATCTGCCTAACATGCCAACAATGTACGCAATATCCGGACGCGTACACACCTGAGCATACATTAGACTCCCTACAACTAATGCATATGGAATCTTATGCATTTCCTTAACTTCAAGGTTAGTTTTAGGGCACTGATTGAGACTGAACTCGTCTCCCTTAGCGACAGGGGCGTCACCTGGTTTGCAGTCCTGCAAGCCAAATCTTTTGAGTACTGTATCGATATAACGTCTTTGTGATAATCCAAGAATACCCCGAGAACGATCACGTTGTATCAGGATCCCTAATACAAAGGAGGCGTCACCAAGATCTTTCATCTCAAATTTCTTTGATAGAAATCTCTTGGTTTCGTGCAACATGCCTATATCATTTGTAGCAAGCAGTATGTCATCGACATACAAAACCAGGAATATGTGCTTACTCCCACTGAATTTGTGATACACACAATTATCAACAACGTTTGTCTCAAAACCAAACGAGATAATCACATGATGAAACTTGTGATACCACTGACGAGAAGCTTGCTTGAGTCCATAGATGGACTTTGTCAATTTACAGACCATATTCTTTGGGTCTCCCAACTCAAAGTTTTCTGGCTGCACCATATAAATTGTTTCGTCAATGTCACCATTGAGAAAAGCTGTCTTGACGTCCATTTGATGAAGCTCAAGATCAAAATGTGCAACAAGTGCCATGATTGTCCTAAAAGAGTCTTTCGAAGAAACCGGAGAGAAAGTCTCTTTAAAGTCAATCCCTTCTTTTTGGGTAAAGTCTTTAGCTATAAGACGAGTCTTATACCTCTCCACATTACCATTAGAATCTCTTTTGGTTTTAAAAATCCATTTGCAACCAATGGGCTTCGCACCTGCTGGTAATGGAACAAGTTCACAAACCTTATTGTCTTGCATAGACTTATACTCCTCATTCATGGCATCAATCCACTTTTGAGTGTTGGAACCTTGCATGGCCTGATGGAAGTTGATTGGATCATTTTCCACCATTCCAATTTCTTCTTCATGTTCTTGGAGAAATACAAAAAAATCGTCAGGAATAGCATTTCTCCTTTCTCTAGTGGATCGTCGTAATGGCACTGGTTCTTGAGGTTGTTGAGTTTGTTCCTCAGGAATGATGACCGCATCTTGAATAGGGGTTTGATTAACATTGTCTGGCTGAGGATCCGGATTCACTTCTTGATCAATGAAAGGCATAGAAACGGGCACATTGTCAATAGCGATAGTGGGAATCGAAACCGATTCGTCCTCAAAGACAATGTCTCTAACCTTATTTCTCCCCCCAAACTCAACATCCTCAAAAAATATTGCAGTTCCAGTCTCAAAAATTATCTTAAGTGTGGGATCATAAAACTTATAGCCCCTAGATCGTTCAGAGTAGCCAATGAAGTAGCTGCTAACGGTTTTGGAGTCCAATTTCTTTTCATGTGGCCTGTAAGGCCATGCCTCAGCAGGACATCCCCAAATGTGAAAATGCTTGAGACTAGGCTTACGGCCTGTCCAAAGCTCATAAGGTGTTTTTGCAGCTGCTTTAGTTGGCACTCTATTCAGAATATAAGCTGCTGTTTTGATTGCTTCTCCCCAGAGTGACTCTGGTAAAGAAGAATGACTAATCATACTCCTTACCATATCCTTAAGAGTTCGGTTTTGCCTTTCAGCAACACCATTCATGCTAGGTGACCCTGGCATGGTGTACTGTGGGACGATTCCACATTCCTCTAGGAATTTAGCAAACGGTCCTGGACGTTGTTCACCTGATCCGTCATATCTACCGTAGTATTCACCACCACGGTCAGACCGGACACACTTTATTCTTTTGTTGAGTTGGTTCTCAACTTCAGCTTTAAATGTTTTGAACACGTCCAAAGACTGTGATTTCTCATGAATGAGAAATAAGTACCCATAGCGAGAGTAATCGTCTATGAATGATATAAAATACTGTTGGCCATTCCAAGAAGCCGTAGGGAATGGGCCACAGATATCTGTGTGTATCAATTCTAAGACGTCTGTAGTTCTATTGGCACCTAATTTCTTCAGTTTGGTCTGTTTTCCCTTGATGCAAGCAATACAAACATCAAAGTCTGTAAAGTCAAGGGAATCTAAAATTCCATCAGACACAAGTCGCTCAACTCTAGGCTTAGAGATGTGACCTAATCGTTTGTGCCATAATGTGGCTGAATTTTCTTTACTCAATTTGCGTTTAGTACCTCGTGATTCCACATGCAAGGATTCATTATAAGAAACAATTATATCAAGCAAATATAAGTTGTCATATACACATAGAGAACCAGTTCCAACAATATTTGAATTTATAGATAAGCTGACTTGATTGTTTCCAAATGAACAAAAATAACCAAACTTGTCCAATAAAGAAACTGAAACCAAATTCCGTCTAAAAGACGGTATAATAAAAGTATCTACTAAATCCAAATAATAACCAGTTTTCAATAACAACCTAAAATGCCCTATTGCCTCTACTTCTACCGAGTTGCCATCGCCCACAAAGATGTGTCTTTCAGCATCACTTGGCTTTCGGCAGCTCAGACAACCCTGCATAGAAACACTGATGTGAGTAGTAGCACCAGAATCTAACCACCACGTGTTTCTAGGTACTGAAGCTAAATTGACCTCAGAACAGACCAAAGTAAGAAATGTACCTTTCTTTGCACGCCAAGCGTGATATTTGGTACAGTCCTTCTTCACATGTCCAGGCTTGTTGCAAAAGAAACAACCCTCATTTGCTTGCTGTGGTTTCTTTTGAACCTCATTTGTTTGTTGTTGTTTCTTTTGGGCTGGACCCTTAGCAGCATCATTATTCTTTCTCTTTTTGCCCTTATCTTTAGAGGTGTGAGCCAAATGAGCACTTTCTGACCTGTCTTGCTTCAATCTCTCTTCCTCTTGCACACAATAAGAAATGAGCTCATTAAGAGTCCATTTCTCCCTTTGACAGTTGTAACTGACTTTAAATTGACTATATTGTGCAGGAAGTGATATTAATACCAAATGCACAAGCAAGTCGTCAAACAGCTCGAGCTTCAGTGCCTTAAGCTTAGAAGCAAGATGAGACATATCCATAATGTACTCCCGTATATTCCCCTTGCCATTATACTTCATAGAAATCAAGCTTTGCAAAAGCGTGCTTGATTCTGCTTTATCGTTTTTCACAAAACGCTTTTCAATCTCGGCGAGGAATTCTTTGGCTGTGGTTCACTTGTCAGATACCGCACCCCTAAAAGCCTCCGGAATGCCGCGCTTAATGATCATAAGACTCATGCGATTTGAGCGATCCCACTTCTCAAAGTTCTTCTTTGCATCAGGAGAACTTTCATCTGTAAGAGAAGGGGCTGCTCAGTCCGTAGTGCAAGGTCTAGATCCATGCAGCCGAGAACAATTTCTATGTTCTCTTTCCAATCCTTAAAATTAGTCCCATTAAGCACAAGTATTGAGTTGATATTAGCAGATATAGTAGAAACACTTGCTGTAAAGAGAACAAAAAAAATAAACAGACAAACAAGCTCATATTAATAACCAAATACGATAATCAACATATTCAAATAATGGTAAGTCTTATCTCAAGATACCTAGCACAGCATTAATATCAAGTCTTTGGACAGTAATATTAATTGTAAATGGTACTCTTGTTGTAGTGATCGAACATTGACAATAATTTATGTCAAATAATAAATCTATCTTTGGATCGACTTATTATTCACATGTATAACCTTATAATTATCACATGTTTACCACCACAGATGTGTAAGTAATTCGGCCAAGTATTAACCTTCCTTTGGGTCGACTAAGACCCGCATGAATTTACAAACTCACAAAAATCCAATATTCCTTATGAACAATCTACATAAGAGAGGTCACTTAGGTAACATCTTGTTTCAATTAGCCCATTTAGAATAATGGATTAATTTATTTATTTAACCATAAAAGATATACCAAAAATTATTTGAATTGGCGTTGAAGAAAACCAATTAGTTCTCTCCAGATGTCACCACATACGAAAAACCAAAATTTATTATTATTATTATTATATTCCTTGGACCACCAATTTGTGTGCTCCCCCGGACTACCATAGGACTCATCATCTTCCTCCACCCATAAAAACACGTTCTGTAACAGAACAAAACAAAAGAAAACAGAACCATCGCCTGGGATATTCAGGCTACTGGAATCATGGGACCCGCCGATCAAAAACAAGATCAGGCTGTACCAGCATGGTCGCCTAGGCCCCTATAAGATGATCTATGGTCCTGATTACCATTGGGGACTCACCTGGGCCGCACGGTCTCCAAATAAAAATGGAAAAACCTTCTTGTTGTGCACTACTGTCATGCCTTCTGTAGGTCTTGGGATGGTAGGCCAAACAGGGTTCACACCCCTAATGTCGCCCCACCATGTACTACCCTTTGATCGGACTTGATTTTGATCCATATCAAACAATGGGTCCCGCCACATGATGCAACACACATGGAATGGAAAAGAAACAACATACAGAGGTCATCCATGGAAATAAAATCATACAGAACTTCTTGATGATGACACTAGGCGGAATAAACAACAATAAATAAATCAATTTATATGGTGCACATGTCCCAATCAAACACAACTCTTCACATGTCAAGATAGTGTGCACAGAGGACATGTCACGAGGATCATGGAGAAACTATATAATAGTGCATGCATCCTAGTACATGCATCCGGGCACATGTCACGATGAGGAGTGGAAAAAAAATATAAAACCCATATTGGTTTGCACATGTCACGAGGAACTTGAAAATCAACAAGAGAACAATTGCTAGAGATCTGGATTAGAAAAAAAATAAAACACTAGATTCCCAATGGCTTAACATGGAGATAGCTCTGATACCACTTGTTAGAAAACAAGATCTAGATCTATGATCTAGAAAAACTTTAAACAACCAAGATCCTCCATGTCAAATCATCGAGAGATGTAAAGCGGAAAACATACCTTGATCCATTGTAAAAATTATTCGCAGGTTGTTGATCTTCCAATCCAATATGGCTGCCCAGAGAAACCTTCTTTCTGATGATGGGATGTCAGAGAGAATAGGAACTTACCATATGAATTGGGGACCATAACCCTAATATATATATAATGAGATTTGCTAATTCTAATTTGTCCCCTCATCAAATTAGAATTAGTATTCTGGTATCTACACATTAATCCCATGACAATTATACCCTTAAGCCTTAAAACTTTAAGTCTTAATTAGATCACTTCAATTAGGCTTAACCAAAGATAGCATAACACATTTAATGGTTACATGTGTGGCCCCACGTGATGGAATTTTCCAACAGTATATACTCCAAGCATCATCGAAGCTCCTTTTCCAATCTTCCCCACAACCACTAATGGCTGCCATATTCCATGGCATTCTGCTATTTTGGTCATTGTTCTCCATAGCAACAGCTCAATCAAGACTTACCAACATCAACTTAAACTCTACACTCTCTCCAACCACCAACCCCACCTCGTGGCTCTCGCCTTCCGGCCATTTCGCCATCGGCTTCTACCCACAAGGAACTGGCTTCGCCGTCGGAGTCTGGCTGGTCGGACCTTCTGGCCAAAGAGTCATCGTCTGGACGGCCAATCGAGACGACTCCCCTGTTTCTGCTAATTCTTCATTGCTTCTAAGATCTAATGGAGGACTTGTTTTGCGAAGCGATGGCAAAGACAAAACCATATCAGATACAGCAGAGTCTGCTTCCTTTGCTTCCATGCTCGACTCGGGTAACTTCGTGCTCTACAATTCAGATTCTCAGATTATTTGGAGGACCTTTGATTCCCCAACAGACACCATTTTAGGCGGCCAACAGTTGTCTTATGGAAAAGAGCTTCTTTCCAGTGCATCTGAAACCAATTTCTCCAGTGGGCGATTTCGAATAAAAATGCAAACTGATGGGAATCTCGTGTTCTATCCAATCCAAACAACTGATACCGTAGAACACGCGTACTGGGCCTCTGGAACTAATGGAGGCGGAAATAATGTTACATTGAAACTCAACGATAATGGATTCATGTACTTGCTCAATAGCACTGGTTCCTATATCTTCAATCTGACTCAAGGTTTCGACGCTCGAATCCAAAGTACAACGACGAACATCTACCGCGCAACACTTGGGGTTGATGGGGTTTTTCGACTGTATTTGTATCGATTTGAGAAGGACGGCAGCTCTACACAGTTGATGATATGGTCCTCGACAGCTCAGATTTGTGAAGTGAAAGGCCTCTGTGGGCTCAATAGCTTTTGTGTTCTCAATGATACTCAACCTAATTGTCGTTGTCCACAGGGTTTTGAATTCGTTGATCCTAGCCAGCAATCTCTGGGCTGCGACAGGAGCTTCACTGCTGAGGACTGCATAGAAAAGAAGGAGGACGTGAAGTATGACATGTTTAACATGTCCAATAGTGTGTGGAGGGACGACCCATATGCCATCTCGCCGTCGGTAAGTGAGGAGGGTTGCAGAAAAGAATGTTTGCAAGACTGCCGTTGCGCGGCAGCACTGTTTAAAGATCGAAGTTGCTACAAACAGAAGCTACCATTGCAGTATTGGAGAAGAAAACTGGATTATTCGACGATGGCTTTTGTTAAGTTCGGCATAGGAAATTGGGCAAGCCTTGATGATAAGCCCAAGCCCATGCCACCTACACAAGATAGCAGGAGCGAGAAAGAGCAGAACAAGGAGATCTTTATCACAGGTATAGCTCTTATGGCATGCTCACTTGTCATCGCAGCCATATCAGGTTTTCTAATTTATAGACAACGGATACGGACTTATAGGATCATATCAGAAACCACACACAAAAGGGTTGATGACATGGACGAGTTCTCTCCTCGGCCATTTAGTTACGACGAGCTCGAGAAAGCAACAAACGGGTTCAAGGAAGAATTGGGCAAAGGGTCATTCGGGACTGTGTATAGAGGAGCCTTGTCAAATGGGGCACAAATAGTTGCTGTAAAAAGATTAGATGGAGTAGTGGAAGAAGGCGAAAGGGAGTTCCATACTGAGATGAATGCAATAGGAAGAACTCATCATCGGAACCTTGTCCGATTGCTTGGTTTCTGTGCAGATGGGCCTCATAGGCTTTTGGTCTATCAGTATATGAGCAATGGATCACTTGCGGATCTTCTCTTTAGTCCTGAAAGGCGCCCCAAATGGAATGACAGAGTGAGAATTGCAATGGATATAGCAAGAGGTATCATCTACCTACACGAGGACTGTGAGACCCCCATCATCCACTGCGATATAAAGCCCCAGAACATACTCATGGATGAGTTTTATCGTGCAAAGATATCTGATTTTGGATTGGCGAAATTGATGAAGCCAGATCAAACAAGAACTTTTACTGGAGTTAGGGGGACAAGGGGATATGTCGCACCTGAATGGCATAGGAACATGCCCATTACAGTTAAAGCTGATGTTTACAGTTTTGGTATCATGCTGTTGGAGATTATATGTTGTAGGAGGAATGTCGAGATGAAAGCAGAAGAAAAGGAGAAGATCTTGTCTTATTGGGTTTACGACTGCTTCGAGCTTGGTGATTTTGGAAAGCTGGTGAATTATGAAGAGGTGGATGAGCGAAGCCTAGAGGTAATGGTGAAGTTGGGCCTTTGGTGTATCCAAGACAAGCCATCGCTTCGACCTTCAATGAAGAATGTGCTGATGATGTTAGAAGGTACTATAGAGATACCAACTCCTCCGACCTCATTTCTCTATTCACCCTGAAAACATGAAAATGCATCAATTAACTCATCATAAGCCATGTTCTTGTTTCACTTTGCCTTGGTTTTGGTATTTAGAAATTGAGGTTCTTGATTGAGAGGACTCATAGGTCATATAGCTTCTGCACTAACTTATCTTTAGGCCTTTTCAACTGCATGCACTATAATTTATTTGTTTCAGGTTTGGAATGTGATATAGCTATGGTCTTTTATTCTATATCAAGCTCAAGAATCAAACTTTCTAATGTGTGAAGAGAGTAGCCTTTTGTTATGGTCTTGTATTCTATATCAAGCTCAAGAATCAAACTTTCTAATGTGTGAAGAGAGTAGCCTTTTGTTAGGTGGGTCTCACTGTAGCGCACAGATTGGTTGTGTGGCAATTGCATATCTGATACGGACTAGTGACATCTGAATGGTTGGGCCTTCATGGATCCATAACATTTATTTGGGCCTGAGTCGATGGGGCATTCCCAAAAAGTCTATAGGATTTGAAGATTGATCATTGTCCAATGTTGGATGTTTAGGTGCCTAGAATGTTCTACAGTAAGGACCCTTAGATCCCCTGTTTCATCTCCACTTCCATAACATGTTCATCATTAAAAGCTTAGACATATCATAAGGAATCAACTACCACAGTTTAGAACCTAGCTCATATCCATTATTTTAGTGTTCGGTGTGTTCAAGTTAACAAATCAACTAACTATGAATTTTTTGGAAGGTTTAAATAATTATGATGGATTCACTGTGGTATATTTTGTAGGACAGATTGGCTAGTTAGGTGCTAGCAGTTAGTATGGATCTGCTGGTCAGTGGCACCCAGCAAGTTTGTCCATGGTTTCAAATATTGGTATCAGACCCTGTACCTGTAGGGCAAAACCAACCAAATTGATGATAAGATCAGCATGTTGGGTCTTACAGTATGATTTTATTTTGAGTAAAAGAGGGGGGAAAGTTGTAAGATCTTAAACCCCATCGAGCAACCACTTATCCCAAAACCAATTGGTGATAGGAAATGGCACAACAATGGTTTTATGGTGAGGGCGAGGGCTCGACCACAATTATGACTGCTCAGGACTGACGGTAGTCGTTGACCTCAACAAAATTCCATACCAGCCATATTCACTATACATAATGCTATGATATCTAGATGCTTGTACATGCCTAGTGTAAATTGATACAGCACGTACTGATCATACTCGATGTTGCACCAATACCTGTAGGGTACAAGTTTAGCATATCCTACCTATCAAGTTCATTATTTCAATTATTCCTAGTTTTCATTGGTTTCTTATTTTCCAACATTAAGAATGTTAGAAATCAATGAAAACAATAATAATTTCATTAATTTAATAATCTCACTTCAATCAAAGTGATAGCTACTGTAGGAACCATAACATATTTTTAAGGATGCATGGAACCTGAAATGTTTTTATCTAATCTTAGCATGCATTACTAACAAAGATTGAACTCAAATACTCATACTTGTTATCTCAGACAAATGGCATGCATCACAACTTAAAAATGGATCAAGAAATCGTACCTTTGACTGTGAACAAGTACATATGTAAATGAAAATTTTCTCTCATGACCATAAACATGGAAGTAAAAATGAAGGAGTTACTCAAGGCAATATGTAAATTGCCTCTTATGGCAAATATCTCTTCTACATTGACAATTGCAGCAAGTATCAAACAATAGTAAGACCTAAAAAAAACACGAAAGCATGAACAATCAACAAACACAAAACGAAAAGCCAACCCCTCCCTTCTTTCCCCCACCACCAGCGATTCTATTTGCATTGGAAGGCAATCCGATAAAGATTATGAATATAAATAGAACTTGGTCCTTGTGTTTACAGAATTAGTAAAGCTACAAGAGATAGCTACTAAATATCATAAGCCAAATAACATTCTAAATGCTCAAACTCCACATCTCCATTTGGATATCCCAACAGTCATGGTGTTGGCTGCGGAAAAAATGTGAATAATGCAAGCATGCAAGTCTTTAAAGATTTTTCACAGATTTCCTCAAATACCTCAAAACCACCTTCTACAAATTTCAGTTTCACCTTTTTTTTTATCGGTTTCAGATCCACCTCAGAACAAGCATTCATCTTCTTTTTAAAGACAATCCTTCTGATGTTATCAATACAATTACAACTCATCCACACTGCAGTTCTCTGGTCCCAGTGTTGAAAGCTCAAAACGGTGGAGTCACAAAACTTATTTCTCAAGCCAACTGCTCAAACTTGTATCCATTCCCCAGAAGGGGGCCATTCTCAAGCCACAATGAAAGACACCAGAACATCTTTGCATATTTGGGAATATCTGTCCCAGTGTCGACATTGCAGTGTGGGTTATTTCATGCAGTTGCAGTGTGTTGTGTTTGTGTTCCTCTAGAAATTTAGTTTGTACTCTGTTTGTAGTTTATTGATCAGTCCTCAATTCAACAGACCATATACACTACAAGACCAGATTCAAAGCAGTCCCTATTTTCAGTTCAAAAAGAGTACATATTAGTCCCCCTATCTAACAAACTATGCCACTTAAATAACCCACGCAAGTGTCTCTAGTTTTACTTCAGAACAGAGTATATATCAGCCCATTGCAGAACAGAGTATATATCAGCCCATTGAGCTACCACCTACCCCAAAACCAATTATTGATAGGAAACGGCACAGCAATAGTTTTATGGTGAGGCCGTTGACCTCAACAGCACACCCGCTGCGAGCTCGCAAAACGCATGTCCTGTGACTCGAACATCCGACCCACTAGGCTCTGATATCACTAGTAGGATCTTACACCCCATTGAGCTACCTCTTATCCCAAAACCAATTGTTGATAGGAAACGGCACAGCAATAGTTTTATGGTGAGGGCGACGGCTCGACCACAATTATGACCGCTCAGGAGCCAGGGTGGACGTTGACCTCAACAACCTCCAATTTACCAGACAAAGCCATTACAATGCAGCTGCACAGAAGTCCCTATTTTTAGTTAAAGCAGGGTAAATGCTCAGTCCCAGTTTATGAAACAATATCCACTAGCACTCCCTAATTATAGTTTAAATAGTCGATTTAAGTATCCAATTTAAAAAAAAAAAAATACGCACACTACATAACAGAAATATTGATAGGAACAGAGAGAGAAAGATCATATTAATAAAAACTGATAGGGCTTTACACAAATAAGAAGGCCGAGAGGGAGACAAAAGGTACAAGTTATATATGCTCGATCCCATGCATCACCCAAACAAGTGCAGAAGAAAATGTTGGGTTTGACTATTTTATTTTCTAAGAAAATGTATCTTATTTTAAGATAATACGTAACGACAAGCTCATCCCCATTCCTGCCAAATCTCTTTGCTAAAATCTTCCTCCGAAAACATAAATTTTGATCATGATCACAAAAACGGGTTAATCATTCACTTAATCCATTATTTTTATGAATAAAACTTAACTTGCATATTAATAATATAAATCAATTTTCCATTTTCATGGGAATTAACCAATGCATCGCGGGGGCTTAATGCTAGCTTACCAATAATATTTGTGGTCAATTCGTGACAAAAGGACGTTATATGGCAAACTGGCTCGTAACCCTGATAATGGGATGATAACTGTGATAAGGAGATGATTGATACTACATTTGGAACTATACCACGATACTCTAGATACAAGTTTCACATATCCTACGATTCTAAATTATTATTTATAAGCTTTATTAATTTTCTAACAGTTGAAATTGTAGAAACCTAGGAGATGTGCACACCAATGAAATTGTAATAGTCTAGTGGATGGATTGGATGCACCATATCCATTTTTTCATATATTCTTAATTATTAATCATGCTATAGTATGAATTTGTGTTCTAATGATTTCACTAATGAATTATCATTCAATTAATCTATTTCTTTTCTTTATAAATTAATGCTTAATTTCAATATTAATTGAAAATTATTATCCAATTTGCATGACCCATGCATTGCATGGCTTTATGACAAGAATTGCGGCGCATTGGTGATAAGAGAACATTATATGTGTATATTGGCTTGTAACTATATAATGTGATACTTAGAGTATCCTAATTAGCATATTTATAGCGGTGTTATGCGATATAGTATAAATGTATAATAGCAATACTTACACTTTTAAGATTCAACTTCTCCATATCCTACAATTTGGGTAAAATCAGAGACCTACATCAATTTTTAGCCCACCCACTTGGCTCTCTCTCACAAATGACCGTAACTAGCTAATTGAGCTACAGCCAATAAAGCCAGAGCCGAAGATGTCCATAAATCTCTTGATTTCTCCTTGTACTCGTTTGTTGCGTTCCATGTTAATCGTATTGTCTCTGCTGAATGCTAAGCTTGAGAAAATTCCACCACATTTCTTTCTCCTGCTACTTGAATCCTGGTGTAGACAATATATATATATATATATATATATATATGAAAGAGATTAATCTCAATGGATGCAGCTTGCTTGTTAGGTGTCATAGTTGTGGAATTATCTCCATCTTGTAATTAGAGTCAAATCTGGTGGTCTGGAACAACTATTGACCTAGCCCAGGCTAAGGCTTAACTCATGTGCCTAGGTTTTGAGGAAAGTTTAGATCCAAGTTTGATGAAGTCCTAGTGATATAAAGGATCTGACTATTTGAATTTTTATAGTCTTAGATTCACGTTAAACCAGGAATGAAGGGGTCAGGTCGGGGCCATGACCATAGTGGACTTGGATCTGGTCCTTCTATATAAATTAGAACAAGAATCATACCCGGATATCGGATCCAATTTTAATTTTAAATCCAAAAAAAAGAGCTTCAAAATAATTTTTATAAATATAAAAAATGAGGCTATTAAATGATATATGATTAAAACTAAGTAGAGACTCAAATATCAATATGACTCAAGCTATATAGGTACTAAAAAATATATAAGTTCAACTTATATAATCATCAAATCTCTAAAACTTATATATCTTTGAATTTAAGAAGCCACTTTGTTGGATCTGGATCCCGATCCGGATGCTTTGGATCCCACATGCCTGGATCAGGATTTATAACCCAAATTCTCTTGAATCTAAAAATAGATTCCATACACGCTTTATTTGAAACTAAAGTAATCAGGCACAGATTTGAAATCCTCATTTTTGGGTTGATTTGGACATCCATTGAAAATATTAACCTTAACGTTCTATGATGGTTGGCGAGCCATCTTAGATTGGACTATTCAGCTCTTTTTTTTTTTTATTTCTATTGTTGAGCTACCACGCAACCCCACATTTTCTTCTCTCACACAGGCCTAGACAATTTTGGTCTTTTACATCATTGTGCATGTTTCCCGATTTTTTTTTTTTTTATTTATAGTTGTAATTATTTGAGGAGTTCATCTTACACATACTCACATGTTTATCAAGTATAAGAACAGAGGATTCAAAAACTACTTTAGATAAATGACCCTTTGCACAAAAAACCAAATGATACACCTGAGTTACTAATTGTGATAATTTCTACAAAACCATTACATATCATTTTTTAAGTTGGAACAAAACGTGTACACATTTTTGTAGCGAGTGAACGGAAATAGATGTGTAGGCATTTGACTATGTTGTTTGAGGCGAAAGAATCGCAGATTAATTTACAAATATTTGCTCGGTATTGATGAAGCACTATATATATAGACTTATTTTTAATTTATTATGTTATACTATGAATATAAATTCTGATTATTAAACAAATAAATTTATCACTCATTTAGTCCATTTTTTTATCAATTCAACTTGAGTATTAATTATAGTTCATTATTGAATTTGCACCAGAATTGTGGTCCATTGGTGAAACCTAGAGTAGATGGAATGGATACACCAATGAAAGAAACACACGTTGTATGTTGTATCTTTTGGATAAAATCAAAGACCTACATCGATTTCTAGATTTCTTCTTCAACCCGTTTGTTACGTTCCATCTTAATCATAATTTCACATGTCTCATCTGAATGCTAGTCTTGAGAAAGTTCCTCCTAGAAATTTCTTCTACTTCTTACTGTTGACTCGTCTAGATTATTTGTTGCATCGAAACCGTGTTGAGGACAAGTCTCTTTAGGCGGTTTCTAAATCTTCCACTGAATCTGTCATTGTCATTGATAGATTAGTTAATAATCATTGAAGAAAAGGAAAGGACTGCATGTTGGATGTTGATAGTCGTGGAATTATCTTCAGCACGTCATGGTACAAGTTGGGAGGAACCCAGCCAAGTATTGACCCACCCAAAATTTAAAATCTGAGCTGAAGACCTGGTAAATGACCCACCCAAAATTTAAAATCTGAGCTGAAGACCTGGTAATTATAACTATTTGAATATTCTTGAGACTTGGATCTAACAAAAATCAGGTATAAAACTTACTTTAATTAAATGGGTTATGAGGAAAAAGTTTAGAATATATCCAAAATCATGCATATAAATAGGGATGGCAATTCCGTCCGGTCCGATCCGATCCGATACGATACCCGCTCCGTTTGGATATGGATTTCGGAGATTTTTTCGGAGATAGGGTCGGATTCGAATATGGATTTTGAAAAAAATTCGAAGATCGGATATATATGGAGATATCCGATCCGAATATCCGTTTGGATATCCGATTTCCGAATTTTTATATGTAATGACCATAGTTTAATTTTAGGGGCATTTGGCGATAGGTCCCTGAATATTTCACTTTAGTGCCTTAGGTCCACAAGAAAAAGTCATAGAGTTAAAGGTCCTCTCACAATTATTCACACATAAAATGTCCAATTTGCCCTTTCTTTTAATCATATCCCATGATTGGTGGGATATCCCATTAATAATAGCCAACTAACATATAATTGCCCACGATTAATGGAATCCCCAGATTTTCAAATAAATTCTAAAAACATACAAATAAATTTCAAAATAACGAAAATAAACTTTAAAAAAATAAAATAATTTCAAAAAATGCAATAAGTTTAAAAAAAAAGCAATATGTAATCAAATAACGTAAATAAATTTAAAAAGATGTAAATAAGTTTCAAAATATCCAAATAAATTTCAAAAAATATAAATAAATTTCAAAAGACTCAAATAAAACTCAAAAGATCTAAACAAAATTTCAAAAAATGTAAATAAATTTAAAATAACGAAAATAAATTTTAAAAAATGCAATAATTTCAAAAAACGAAATAAATTTGAAAAGACACAAATAAATTTCAAAAGGCAAAAATAACATTAAAATACACAAATAGATTTCAAAAAACGCAAATAGATTTGCCAAAAAAACTCAGTTAAATTTAAAAAAATAACTCAGATAAATTTGCCAAAAATAAAGTCAACTTTGAAAAAAAAAAATAGATAAATTTGATAAAAACATAGATAACTTTGACAAAAACGCAGATAAATTTATCCAGAATACAGATAAATTTGACAAAAATACAGATAAATTTGACAAAAAAAAAAGATAACTTTATCAAAAATACAGATAAATTTGTCCAGAACTCAGATAAATTTATCAAACACTAAGCTGGGCTTAGTCATAAACTCAGATAGATTTGTCCAAAACTCAGAGAAATTTGTTTGAGAATTCAAATAAAATTGCGCAAAAATGAAATAAATTTGATAAAAATGAAAAACTCAGATAAATTTCATAAAAACTCATATAGATTTCTCAAAAAAGTCAAATAATTTTTTCAAAAACTAAGATGAATTTATCAAACACGAAGATGGGCTTCTATGCGCAAACTGGGTCGGGTCAGACTGGACCTGGACTGACCCAATACCTGGGACGGCCCAACTGGGTCTTCTTCCTCTTCGATATCTGTTCTCTGCTACAGAACAAAGAACGCAGCGCCCAGGCTCTTCTGCGATTGTCTTCCGCGGCGACGATGGATCTGGGCTGTGGGCTGGGCTTCTGTAGCAGGTCAGGTCAGAACTGACCAAGACAAACCCAACCTGGCTTGGCCGAAGGTCGTCTTCTTCCTTCTGGTTTCTGTAACCAGAAACGGACAACAACAAGCATATTGCCTTCTTCCTCGATTCTGGCGATGGCATGGCTTAGTGTATGGTGACGATCCCCCTTCTCCGGCGACATACATGAATGGTGGTGGCGCAGGAAATCCATCATCAATTTATGCATTTCACCACTGCAGATCTTGCAGGGCTTGGGACCATCTCAATCCAACTGACCATGGCCATGGTCAACAAAACAGGGGCCCATGCACAACAGTTGATTGAATCCGGAACGTTCGATTCTTATGACAGGCAGTGCTTGGATGTGTGTTTGGAACTATATTATGATGCAACATCTACTCTCACAAATTCCCTCAAAGCGTTGGAGGAGAAGAGTTACGACGATGCCAACATATGAGTGAGTTCTGTGATGGATGTCTCGGGTACGTGCGAAGATTCGTTCAAAGAGGGAGAATGGAAGATTTTAAATTTTAAATTTGAAGAAGAGGGAGAATGGAAGATTTGAAATTTAAAATTTAAAATTTTTA
Organism: Litsea cubeba; assembly: GCA_012931725.1. NCBI lineage: Eukaryota > Viridiplantae > Streptophyta > Magnoliopsida > Laurales > Lauraceae > Litsea > Litsea cubeba. Next base: position 76,444,613 of record CM022952.1, on the reverse strand, counting down.
TTCCTAATCAGTTGAAAGGGCAAATCAGTGATGAAAATGTATGAGGTGGCATATCTAGGGACCTCTCTCCCATAAGTGGCGTATCTAGGGACCTCTCACCGAAATATGTCCAAGCTGCATGGACTACATGCCTTAGAGGAAAAGTTGATGGACTGGAGGCCTTACAAGACCTCTATGAGGGACCTTTCGCTAATTTACTCTTAATTTTATATGTAGGTTGGAAGAAGAGATGAGATGGTTTGGAGTTGGAAATGATGTTTTTTAAGGATTGATGTATTTTTGTTTGTTGGTTGAAATTTTGAATTAAAACAAATTTGAATTTGTATGACTTGTGTAAGTGTGTTGAAACTTGAATGACTTTATTTTAGAAGTTTATTTTTGGATATATTTTGAATTGAATTGTCTTTTTAATTTTTTAATGCTTAAATTATATTTTGAATTGTATGGTCTTTTAAATATTTTTTTAATGATTCGGATATCCGATTCTCCGTTTGGATATCCGATCTCCGTTTGGAGGCGGGGATGGAGGATAAAATGGATATCCGTTCGGAGATCGGAGCGGATATGGAGACGGAGAATTGGATTCGGATATGGAGGTGGATATGACAATATCCGCCTCCGATCCGACTCGTTGCCATCCCTACATATAATAAAAGATATGGAAGTGAATTTGGATACAAAACTCTTGTGTCTTAGGATCTGAATCCTAACCATCATATATTGAAAAAGCTATATTTTAGGGCTCGTTTGGGGGCTTTACTTGTAAAGTTAAAGTATGGTAAACCTCCATTTTTCAAAAAGTCATCCCACCAAAAGCACGTTATCTCAAATTTCCCACCATATTTCTAAAAAAAGTAAAAAAATAACCACTAAAAGACAAAAAAGAATCCACTTTTCAATAAAAAAAAAGTAAAAAAGATTCCATCACAAACAACTAAAAATAAAATACCATCGCAACCCACTTATATTTTATTATTTCTTCAAAATAACATTCACTCCACTCAACTCTACAGGTAAACCCCCCACTAAGAATACTTTTGTTTAAGAACTGCATCTTACACTAGTGGTAAGAGCTGTGAATTCTTATGTCACTCTACGTCCAGGATTTAAATTTGGACATGTACCTTCCTTTACTGGAAGGCCATGCTATCTCACCCGAAGTCTTCTTCCCTCATCAGAGGGCTTGCCCAAGCCCCCTAAGGTAGGTACCAAAAAAAGATATATTTGTTTAGTGTAATTGTTATTACTTTAATTGGTTAAAAATAAAGAACCAGAGGCCAATCTTCGCCAAAACTCAAGTACTTGTGACCATATATTGCGGTAGAATTCATGACCATGGATTGTTGACTCTCGAGTCATCCTCATTGCAGGTCAACAGTCAACATATAATAGCAAATGTGCTTCTTCACTCGGTTTGGCATTGTGGCGCACAAGCATTAGAAAATTCCAACCTGTGAAAGTGTAGTCCAGTCATCTCAAGCACAGGAATTGAGACTTGTATAAACTCCAAACACCAAAAAGCTCCTTTACCAATCTTCCCCACAACCTCTAATGGCTACTATCTTCCATGGCATTCTTCTATTTTCGTCATTGTTCACCATTGCAGCAGCTCAATCAAGACTACTCAACAACATCACCTTAAACTCTTCCCTCTCTCCAACAACCAACCCCAGCTCGTGGCTCTCACCTTCCGGCCACTTCGCCATCGGCTTCTACCCACAAGGAACTGGCTTCGCCGTCGGAGTCTGGCTGGTCGGACCATCTGGTGAAAGAGTGATCGTCTGGACGGCCAATCGAGACGACTCCCCTGTTTCTGCTAATTCTTCATTGCTTCTAAGATCAAATGGAGGACTTGTTTTGCGAAGCGATGGCAAAGACAAAACCATATCAGATACAGCAGGGTCTGCTTCCTCTGCTTCCATGCTTGACTCGGGTAATTTCGTGCTCTACAATTCAGATTTTGAGATCATTTGGAGGACCTTTGATTCTCCAACAGACACCATTTTAGGTGGGCAACGGCTGTCGGCTGGGAAAGCTCTTATTTCCAGTAGATCTGAAACCAATCAAACCTCGGGACGGTTTCAAATGGTAATGCAAACTGATGGGAATCTCGTGTTCTATCCAACTCAAGGACCTACAGCTCCAGAAGATGCATATTGGGCCTCTGGAACTGATAAACAAGGAAATAATGTTACGTTGAACCTCGCCGATAATGGCTTCATGTACTTGCTCAATAACACTGGTTTCAATATCCGCAATCTAACTGTAGGTTTTGACGCTCGAATCCAAAATACGACGACGAACATCTACCGCGCAACACTTGGGGTTGATGGAGTTTTTCGATTGTATGTGCATGGATTTGAGAGGAACGACAGCACTACAGAGCCGGTGCCATGGTACATACCTGATGAGATGTGTAAAGTGAAAGGCCTCTGTGGGCTCAATAGCTATTGCAAAGACGATGAGACTCGTGCTAATTGTCGTTGTCCACAGGGTTTTGAATTCGTTGATCTTAACCAGCAGTCTCTGGGGTGTGACAGGACCTTCACCGTTGAGGATTGCAGAGTGAAGAAGGACGACGTGAAGTATGAAATCATTAGCATGTCGAATACCGAGTGGAAGAATGACCCATATGCTATCGTTCCATCGTTAAGCGAGGAGGGTTGCAGAGAAGAATGTTTGCAAGATTGTCATTGCGAGGCAGCGCTATTTAAAGACCGAAATTGCTACAAACAGAAGCTCCCATTGCAGTATTGGAGAACAAAATCAGATATCTCAGGGACGGCCTTTGTGAAGTATGGCGATGGAAATGGAGATTCAGGTTCCCCCGATGATGGCGTGAAACCGGAACTACCTAGCAAAAGCAAGAAAGAGTTGCGGAAGGAGACTATGATTGTAAGTGTATTCCTTGTGTCTCTCTCTGTTGTTTTCCTAGCCATCTCGGGTTTTCTAATTTACAGACACAGAATTTGGAGCTATGAACTCCTCTCAGAAACCATAAAAAATGGAGAAGAGAGCGAGGATTTTGCGCCAAGGCCATTCACTTACGACGATCTCGAGAAAGCAACGGATGGATTCAAGGAGGAGTTGGGTAAGGGCGGATTTGGAACTGTCTACAGGGGGGTCTTGGCTAAAGGTGGGCGAGTGGTTGCAGTAAAAAGACTAGATAGAGCGGTGGAAGAAGGGGATAGGGAGTTCCGAACGGAGATGCGGGCGATAGGGAGAACCCACCATCGGAATCTAGTCCGATTGCTTGGCTTTTGCGTAGAGGGGTCTCATAGGCTTTTGGTGTATGAGTACATGAGCAATGGCTCGCTTGCTAACCATCTCTTTAGTCCTGACAGGCGCCCGAATTGGAACGAGAATGTGAGAATAGCAATGGAAATTGCTAGAGGTATCCTCTATCTACACGAGGAGTGCGAGACTCCAATCATCCACTGCGATATAAAGCCTCAAAACATACTCATGGATGAGTTCAATTCTGCCAAGATATCTGATTTTGGATTAGCAAAGCTGATGAAGCCGGACCAAACAAAGACCTTCACGGCAATAAGGGGGACAAAGGGGTATGTCGCGCCCGAATGGCATAGGAACATGCCCGTCACGGTCAAGGCCGATGTCTATAGTTTTGGAATTGTGTTGTTAGAGATTGTGTGTTGTAGAAGGAGCGTCGACATGGAGGTAGCAGAGAATGAGATCGTTCTATCTGATTGGGTTTACGACTGCTTCGAGTCGGGCGAGATGCGAAAGCTGGTGGATTCTGAAGAGGTGGATATGAGAAGATTGGAGAGGATGGTGAAGGTGGGACTGTGGTGCATCCAGGATGATCCTTCCCTTAGGCCTTCCATGAAGAAGGTGGTGTTGATGCTGGAGGGGACTCTGGAGATACCAACTCCACCTTCTCCTACTTCCTTTCTCAGTTCAATCTAAACTAAAAGTCAAGGAATTGAAATGTATCGAGTGTCTCATTCAGTTGTGTTCTTATTTCACTTTGCTTTGATTTGTTTTGTCTTGTTTTTTCGCAATTTGAATTCTTTTAAATGAAGGAAATCGATAATCATAAATCCTACATAAGCATCAGTTTGTGCACTTTCAACCTCATGTACTACAACAGTTTTCAACCAACTTAGTTCTACTTTAATTATACTTTTCTTTCTTGTGTCGAGCCAGATATGAGCTTTCTCATGTGAAGAAATTAGAAGTAATTTAATAGGTGGGACCTATGGGAAGCATGGACCTATGGATGCCTCCCCCAAAAATCTCCATGATCACTGTCCTATGCTATGAGTGGACTTCAATGGCTTTCCAAGGATTTATAACATATGAACCTTCTTTATTTCAACCTCATGCATGTACTACAGTTTGCTCAATCCCACATTGCAAATTCTGACCCCCAAAAAAAAAAAAAAAGCCTAGTATTTGTATATGATAATTGCCAATAAGTTTTAGAGGAAGTGCCCAGGCCCGTTTGGCATTTTACTTTGAAAATAAAGTGGAGTTAAGTAAAATAAAAAGTATGAATAAAATATATAGTGGGATATAATGGTATTTTATTTTTAGTTATTTGGGATGAAATATTGTTGACTTTTGGTATGGGAAATGGAGTTTTTTTTATCTTATAGTTAATAAATGTGGTTACTTTTTTACTTTTTGTTGGAAAAGTTGGATGGAGTTATGATAAAAAATGATTTTGATGTGATGTGTTGGTGACTTTACTCCACTTGACTTTACAAGTAGAAACCCCAAACTCCAGGAAATAACAGAATGTTCACCCTCTATTTAGGTGGAGCAGCAGTCCTTTCACAGCTTACCCATAGAACCTCTTGCCATTTAATGAGCGGATTTGGTTTAATCCCTCCACTCTAAGAACTTTAATTTTGGTTATAAATCATAAGGTTTTCTATCTTCTAATCTAGGAGAGCATCTTGAGTGCGGGTCCACTTGTAGCAGCACCAGACAAGCAATCATCTAGCTGATCAGTATCTCATTTTGTGATGATGGGGCCCACATTTTGTGAAACCCAACTGGTCTAACTACTATCCTATGAATTGGCATAGACCTAGATATCACCACGGCCAGACCTTGAATAGTTTGGGATGTTTTGTAGCTTACTAGTGACGTATCACGTATGAGATAATAGTTGATAATTTGATCATACATTCTGGATTTAAGAAAGGAGAGCTCTATCAACATCACCTAATGAGGACAGAGGTCAGAGGGTGAGTTTGGACGTTTAATAAAATCGATTTAAAAACAGTATTAAATAAATCACCTAACCCCAGAAATAGGACAGACATTCTTTTTCAAGTTTCTTTTGTTGAAGTACAAAAATTTACTAATGTTGACATATGAATGACCCAAATGTGGAACCCTCTAATTAGTATTACAGTGGAG